>MU186274.1:3707-43933 GCA_016904865.1 Pissodes strobi | reverse complement strand
AATTACAGCCCATTATAATTTTTTTTATACATTTTTCCAAAATAACAACAAATCGATTTTACCTTGGAAACAGTTAAAGGGATCCATTGATACGTTACCATCATAAAAGTAACATTTTCAAAAACATATACATGGTGGTAAATAAATTTATTTTTTCTTCAAACGTCAGTAAATCCGTCATTACTCGACTGTGTAGGCGGCCGTGAAGTTTCGTTTTTCCTCCGCCGGAGCTTTACTTTTCACTTTTCCGCCGGCGGAGGTAAAAGTGTTGTCATAGCAACATAGATACAATACAAACAGACAACAAAATAAGCGTCAACAACTCAAGAGTTATTAAACTAAAATTTGTATTTATCACTCAATTTGTGACTGCATTTCTAAAAATCACTAATTTAGGAACAAGTTGGTTATTATTTAATCGAACTCGAACTTACTCAATAACTGCTTATCAATACGGAATTAAAACGCAATCGGAGACGCAATCTTAAAAAAATAATTATTGTTGATAGTGTCGACTGACAGCTTTTTATATTCACCGACACCGGTCTAAGCAAGGCCACCTACGACCGTGGTCTAAGCCGCCTTGCGAACCCATTTATCTTTAATGATAATTAGATATTATTACTATTAAAAAGAGATGTTTTTGCATTAATTTGTCGACATTTGAAGAAAAAGCAGCATATTTTATTTGGAGGAAAAGTTACTTTTCCTCCATATAAAATAATATACTATTTTTAAATGTCTCATTTTTCAAAAGTTCTCCGTTGGACGAAACATCTCATAAGAAGCGTTTTAGTCCAAATTATGAGGGGTATCATAGACTTTTATAAAAAAAAATTCAAAAATTTCATAATAATTTAGATATCAGCATCGTTTTTGGACGTTTTTTTTTTAAATCCTAACGCCTCTTTCAGACGATACGGATTTTAGCCAGTCCGGTTTATTGGTTTTAACGTGTAGTCCAGTAGTGCATTAAACTAATTGTCACAAGGTTAATGCACCACTCACGTTAAAACCAATAAAACCGGACCGGCTGAAATCCGTATCGTCTGAAAGAGGCTTAAGAGCTCTTTCACACGAGGATTCTGTATGTGAGATACGCGTATGCGAGATACAGAATCGCGGTCGAAAACTTGGACTGCTGCATCGAATTCACGTATTTCTTCAATCAGTACTAAATAGTCGCAGTGCCGTGCATAGGTTCATCACTCTAACGCGTAATAATTAATACCTATGACGATTGAATTTATACTGAAAAATATTCCGCGTCTATGATATCTTCTCCGATGCAAAAGTATCCATGTTTGAACAGTATCGTAATGCTAATTTTGTATGCGGCATACGCATTCAGCGTCCGGCGACTGAGTTGCCGGGATGCAGAAATTCGGATTCCGATACTGTATGCGTCGCTCGTGCCGTGTGCCTAGGTCCATTTGAATGTATGTTTAACCTGTATCTCGGATACGCGAATCTCGCATACAGTATCCTCGTGTGAAAGCGCTCTTAAGGTTTTTTTCTAAATTATGACGACTCCAGTACGGGTTAAACGCCGTCAAATTACATATTTTTGGTAGTCAGTATAAATGAGGCCTTAAAAGCTTTAAAATCAGCGGCAATATACTGCTGCAACGGTTTATTCATGATGTTATTGATGAAACTATTGCAAGGTTACCACTTCTCATGCATACTCCTAGTAAAATGAATGCCGTTTTTCTTTTAACTGATGCGAATAGGGGCCGAGAAACATAGTTTAGTTAAAGCTTAGTTAAATAGTTTAGTTCAAATTCCGTTTCTTCCTCTAAAACAATGTCAATTCGAAGGCATAGCATAATGTTAATATGAAAAAACTTCGACTTATTACCCCCAAAATATCCTTAAAATTACAACAATTACCAAAAAATTACCACTAATGACCCTTAATTACCACTAATTCCCAGTAATTATCAATAATGACCACTTATTTTCCCCAGAATTTCCACTAATTACCACGACTGTGTACTCTAAATTACCACAATGAAATCCCCCTCGCTTTAATATTAGTAACAAGATTTAATGTTAAATATTGGTAATTATTATATTTGAAACATCCCTTTTATTCTAATTATGGAATATATCGAGTATACCTATCAAAATAATTTAATACATTACCTATATTTTAGGGCGAGAACATGGGCAATAGCAGCTAATAGGGAAGATTTAATTGAAAAGATAAACAATGCCAACCAGAGTTACAGGTTGTGTTCTGCACATTTTGAATTAAAGATGTTTACAAATTCACTTTGTAACCGTTTAAAATGCAATGCAATACCCACGTTGTTTCCTATCCTGGAAGGTAGTTCAACAGCCTGTGACCATACATACAGTCGTCTACCGATGGATAAGCTAGAAGATGCTGTACTAGAAGTTCCTCGCAAAAAAAATTCAAATTCTACATAACATTGTATTAACCCCTGGTAAGTAGATATTTAATTTAAAAATGGTTTTCACTTTTCTTTTTAATAAGGAAAATAATAATTTATAGATATATGCTTAATGGTCTTATTAATAGTACCATTTTGTTTTCATATTGTTACATTATATTTTACACTTTTAGCCCATTCAATTACGGCCACAAAGGTACATGATTCATTAGCTGTACCCAGAGAGTACAAGAAAAATTTCTCTATGCCACTAACCAAAGATAAGTCTTCAAAATTAAGGGGTACATAAATTTTTAAATACTCATCTTCAAAGTAGATGTTATTATTACAAATTTTAGATCATGACATAGGGTACAATTAAATTAGGAGCACCCAAGAATGACCTTTCCCTTTACAACAACAGCAATTATCGAACACAACGTTATCAACAAAATTTTACAGTGATACGACCTTAGGTAAGTACCACAATACCGAGTTGTTTTTCTTGTTGCAAAAAGCAAGAACTACAACCAAAATATTTTTGCTACAGCCTTATGTACGTATTTGTTGCAGATATTCACAATACAATTCAAGATAGCAGTTCCTATTCAGATACGACTTTTTCTCCAATTTCGCATATAATAGGTAAAAAGTTATTTAAATTTTCATGTATTCATAAAAATTACTTGTTGTACTTTTTTTTAAAGGTTCCACTCTGAGTGCAAATACAAGCAATTCACCACAATTACTTAGCCTATCTTCTTCTACACAAACCTCAAATAAATTGTCTTAAGGCACTCCGAGACAAAATAAGTATCGTGCAAACATCAAGGAACAAAGGATCGAAATAAGGTTTTTAAAATCTCAGCTAGCGCTACTCCAACATAAAATCGAGAACATTGAGGACCACGTTACTTTAGAACAATGCCTTAAAATTAATAAGAAATATTGTGCGTCTAAGGAAATGGCCGATTTTATAAATGTTCAACTAACTCAGAATTTAAAACAAACAAGAGGGCGAAGGTACTCCAAATCCTTTAAAAACGAATGTTTGGCATTATATTTTACTGGCCCACGAGCATATAAAAATATTGTGCGTAAAAATATTGTTTGCCAAGCCCTCAAACCCTCTTAAAGGAAATTCAGTAATTTTCTGTCAATCCAGGCCTAAACAATCCTTATTTATTTCATTTAATAAAAAAGAAAGTAGAATGTTTTTCAGAAAGAAATAAGTATTGTTTATTATGCTTTGACGAAATGTCCATCAAAGCTAATTTATTTTATAATCATAGCACTGATTCAATTATTGGGTTGGTTGAAAATTATCAAATCAATCAATCAAATCAAGCTTTATTGTCAAGAAGAAATAACAATACCTATAGACAAAGCACTAACATACAAAATACAAAATAATAGATACAAAACAAAATAAAATAACAGATATACAAATATGTCCGAACTACATCTAGATACATAGGAACGTTTATCATTACGAAATACATTTAAAAGTTTTCCCCAAGAAAATCGGCCACGCAAAAGGGGGAAAAATATAAACCCGCATTGCGCTTGCGTTTTTATGATTAGGGGTATTTTTTTACAAATGGAAGCAACCTTTGGTATATTTCCTTTCCCCCAATTCATGTCCTGCCCGATCTAAAACGCTATTACAGAAATAGTGAACATTCTGGAAACCATTGGTTTAAAAGTGTGTGCAGCAACTTCATATATGGGCTCGAATAATTTGCAATTGTCAAACTTTCTAAATGTAGATCCAGATCGGCCTTTCTTTTATGTAAATCAAAAACAAATTGTGTACCTTTTTGATGTACCTCATATTTTAAAAGCGTTGTGAAACATGCTTCTAAAGTATGATTTTTATATAAATGGAAAAGTTATTTCTTGGAGGTCTATTAAAGCTATGTACCAAATAGATAAAAAGTATTCCGTAAGGGCAGCCCCAAAATTGACTGATTCACATATCCAACCTTCAAATTTTGAAAAAATGGATGTTAAATTTGCTTCGCAGCTTTCCAGTCACTCTGTGTTTGTGGGCATAAGTTTTTACATGCAATTTGGCCTTTTGCCGACAGAAGCTGCCGAAACAGCTCAGTTTCTTGATAGAATGGACAAATTGTTTGATATATTAAATTCTTCCCAAACCTCTGCAAACAAAATGTATAACAGGGCGTATAAAGGGCTTGAATATCAAATTGTTTTTTAAGGGAACGTTTAGATTTTTTAAATAAATAAGTGCGAGATAAATTTAACAAAAATATTGCAAATAAACTTAAAAGTATCAAATGTTTAAAAATAACCATTAATGAACTTTTCCTCTTATGTGATGAATTAAAAACGAATGCTTGTTATAATTATCTTTTTACTCGGCGTTTAAATCAGGACTGTTTGGAGAACCATTTTGGCAAGCTAAGACAAGAAAATGGTAACTGTGTAAACCCGACCCCGATCCAATTAAAAGGACTTTTAAGAAATTGCAATGTTTAAATTTATTACACTCTGGAACTGAAAACTGCGAAGCAGATGCAGATGCTTTACTTGTAAGGCTGCACGAAACGCCTAGTGCCAGTGAGGAACCATCTCTGAAAATCGTACCTAATGAACAGTGATGTAAAATTACCGTAATTTATATTTTTGGTTAATTACGGTGGTAATTTACGAGTGTTAATTACCGTGGTAATAAATTTGTGTCGTATATTACTATGGTAAATAACCGTAATATATTTTTGGTAAATAACAATAAATTACCCTAATTTACCGTAAACTACGAACCATCTCCATTCGTAAATTAATGTACTGTTTGCCAAATGAAAGAACCTGGACGGAAAGAATGCGGGCAAAAAATGTCCTCGCATATTTAGATGCTGCCACATTTTTTTCCCAATAATCCTAATTTATTTTCTGTCTAGTTTCCTATAGTGAATTTACATATTTATATTTCCTACTTGAATACTTAATTTTGTGATTTTCCTTAATACTAGTGTCTTTTATTATTTACTATTTTATTTACACAGGGAAATACGGAATACGGAATAAGTATACTATAATATTTATAATGTTTATATTTTATTCGCCTTCAAGCTATTTAAAATACGCGACAATAGGCAACAGTGCGACGTTTACTTGATTTTTAGCGGGGAGGCAGTTTCGTGATTGGTCGCAGGATATATTTAATACACTTTGACCCTAGACCAACACCTAATTTTTTTACATATTTTAAAATTTCGGCAGTGAGTTGCTTTAGCCATTGGCGTGGAAATTGCCGATGCCGAACTGTGTGGTTATTTATATTATTTGGTTTGTAGGGTCTGGTGATATATAGGTTTTGTCGATTTTGCAAATTCTCTTTTTTCACTAGAAAGGGGGTGTCCTATATAAATATATAAATATAAACCGAAAAAATGCCCTCAAAGTTCGAGTTTTGACACAAATCTTCAGCACCACTTCACAAAAACCCTAGAAATATAGACAAAACACATCTGAAAATCAATTGTCGGGTGAAAATATTAACTAGGATACATTTGCGTCGAACGAGAGACCTCCGTTTTGTTCCGGTCCTAATTTAAAGTGACTCATAGCCATAGCCCCATTAAACAAAATTAAATTTTACTTGTAAATATCCATCCTCCTTTTTATTGTCAACTGTCATAATACCCAAAACAAAGATTTTTAAGAAGGCACACTGTTGCCAGACGTTTACTGTAGTTTCGTTAGCAAAATTCATTAAAAAAATGGTGCGCTATAAGCGCAGCTTATTCACTACCAGCTAGTCATCTTGCGGCGGCATCCTTTGATTTGGGAAAGTCAATAACCAAGTTTTGCAAATTTTAGAAGAGGGTCATGACTTAATATTGTTTTAAACGTCTGGGCATCTGAATAATACTTTTGACAGTTCGTTTAATTTAAAGTATGCTTTTTCTGCGTAAAGTACTCACTTTACGCACTCTCTAAGATTCGTAAAATAGGCTTTTTTAAAGTGCAGTGCGTAAAATAAGTTATTTTACGCACTAGTGCGTAAAGTAAATCTGACATATTTTTTGACATTTAGGGCAATGCGTAAAATAATATATTTTACGCACTAGTGTGTAAAATAGTTTATTTTACGCACTAGTGCGTAAAGTAATTTAATAATATTTTTGTTTTTTCATATATTTTTCGGTAGTAGAAAAAATTTTGTATGCTACTCATGTGTAAAGTACCCTTTTTTTATTCAATTTCAATTAAATTTTTTTATCAATATTCCCAGTCATGAAAAAAGGTTCACTTTACACACTTGTTGCATAAATAACTATTTTATCGTCTAAAATCCGTTTAAAAACTATTTTAAAACGCACAATTGTATAAAAATCCGAAGTTTCCGAACCTCTCAGGGCGATAGCCGAGGCTTCGGACGAATTTGTCATGTATTTTGGAGCGAAAATTCATTTTAAATTCAACTGTGGAACTGAACCGCTCAGGGCGCAGTGCCCGACACTCCAACTTTCCGATTTCGATAGAGTTGACTAGCTGGTAGTGAATAAGCTGTGCTATAAGTGTCTCTACTCTTTTTTTATTTAGGTGAATGATTTTTTTATGGCAGTAGCACATCCTATATTGCTCGACGAGCGGTGTGTGTGCGAGATGTTGATTGACACGGTTCTTGAATAGTTAGTTTGGGGAACAGATGTCCTGGGAGCATATTCGCGTGTAAGAGGCAAGATGTCCATTCGGCAATGCCGATCGTTTCTTCATATGTGACGTGCACGATAGCATTTAGTCAGATGTCGTGACTGTTACATAGAATCAACAAATAAGTCTTCAATTATTTTAACACTTCATGCATGGCCCTCCGCTGGCTTCGCTCGCTACGGGGGCTCAACAAACAGAAACTAACCAAGTGCTAACCAAAATTAACACAAAATAAAAAAAATAAAATAAAAATTTTGGGTTAGTTTTGGTTAGCATCTGGTTAGTTTCTATTTGTTGAGCCCCCGTATAGAGAGCGAAGCGAGCGGAGGGCCATGCATGAAGTGTTTAAATAATTGAAGACTTATTTGTTGATTCTATGTAACAGTCACGACATCCGACTAAATGCTATCGTGCACGTCACATATGAAGAAACGTTCGGCATAGTCGAATGGACATCTTGCTTGTTACATCCAAATATGCGTCCTGGGAGTGAGTTCCACAGTGATGCAGTGCGCCAGACAAAGGAGTTCTTGTAAAGCGATGTTCTAGGTGTTTCCAGTTGTACGACGAACCGGTGCGCTCTTGCCGTCTGTCGTGACTGTCTGACAGGCGTTGTCAGGGGCGGGATAAGACGCGCCAAATCCTGGGAACATCTGCCGTATGCGAAATTTTGGAAACACTGTGCCAGGCCCCCGGTGTCGGTTCCTAAAATTTCATTATTTTCACGTTACAATTTCAATATTTTCACGTTACACCTGGGAAAGTCGTAGTGGAAGTTTGCCCTTCTAGGGCAATTTAGGCTCCAAACGCGGATATTTTTTCGGCTCAAATGTGGCGAATCCTCCGATTTTTTTGGCTTAAGCTACTCTATAGGACACCCCTTTTCTAGCGAAAAAGAAAATTTGCAAAATCGACACAACCTATATATCATCAGACCCTTAATTTGATGATATTTTTGAAGATTTTTAACCTATCTTAAATTTTTCTTGCATTTGGTGATTATTATACGCGGTTAACTAATTTTTATATATTTCGGATAACTCTCTTAACTGAACTCTCTAAATTAAAATTTTTATTACAAAACAATTCCGAACGTTCTATAAAGAGCGTTTTGGAACATACTTGCTTCAATATTGCCTAACTTTTAATACAAAAATTGAATGCTAGAGAATTTATATGAATTAGCTACGATAAACCGTTTTTTTCCAAATTAAGCGACTTCATCAATGACGTAAATACAAAACTTTCGGGAAACGAACTCTACTTATTACTACAACATATTTATGTAATACATACAACAAATAATATCATAGAATACTATCCTTATTATAAAAATGAGATATTATTATATGACATGTTTTGTACTATAAGACGTATGTAATATAAAAAAAACTGTAATTAATTTTAACGTCTTAAACTAATCAATGTTATCAATAATAATATGGTAAGAATAACCTCGTGCGCCTATGGGAAGGCAAGATTTTTTACGTGCTAGTCCTCTACCCCCTTCAGTCGTTGTTAAGGTTCACTCGCTTGGCGCACTATAAATTGTGTGTATTACTGTTTTTGGAAACGTCCATTTGAGAAAAAAAACGCACCCGGCGAGCTCTACAAATAGAAGTTGCTATTTTTTCAAAGAAGCATGTACTTGTACATGTATAAAAAATAACTTGTCATAGTCACGTAATTATCACTTGGGAATTAAATTACGGTGTGTATAAGTATCGGTGTAGGACAAAGAGTTGCTTCATTTGTTTATGAATAAAACATTGCTTTTTCCTGAAATATTATTTAATTTTAAAACGAAAACAACACAGAACAAAATGAATGTCAAACTTCCGTCTCCATCAGCTAAATTTTAATTGTTTGTAGCGTAGGTACAATCTAAGAAAACTTTAAATTCGTACTTGTTTATATTTATGTTAAGTGCCCTTTTAAGAAGGTACTGTGAAATTTTAGTTAGTGGAAACGGGGGATCCCCTACCTAAATACTAAGTATAAGAATTTCTTTTGTATATTTGCATTTCACAATGAGCTGGACTACATGGGATATCTAGATCAACATCTATTTCAATTTCCCCATCTATTTCAGAACAGTCGGATTCATATTCAGAGTCCCATAAGGATTGGAATGAAAACCAATAACGACTAATATAGGAGGTATACTATGCCCTAAGCTATAACCAAAACATCGACTGCGACCTAAAACTCGTTTTACTTTAGAGAGCGCAAATATCCTGGTTAATTCTTAAGACCGGGGAAATACATATTTTAAACGATGCGAATTCACATTATTCCCGATAGTCGACAGTAAATCCCGTTCCGGCTCCTTAAATCCCTGAACGCATACTGCTCATATTGCTGACAAAGTCGCTTACGGAAATATGGTAAATTACAACAAAATACACTAAATAACGGTAAATTAAAGTAAATAACGTTAGTTATTTAGCACAAGAACCGGTAATTTTCTATGTTAATTACCAGTAAATTACGGTAATAAATTTTTGGTTATTTACGGTAAATTACAGTATATTACCACGGTAATTTATCGGTAATTTACCAGTTCACATCACTGCTAATGAAGGTACTATTGCCGAAAATAAAAATATAAATCGGCTTATTAATGAATTGCATGCAACAAATATTAATATTTTAGAAGAAAATTTATTTAGATATATATGCGGTTTTTTAATAAAAAAATGTCTTGAAGTTCACAGTTGCGACGTATGCACACAATATGCCATTCAACAGAAAGACTTGGAAGGCATATACAAAAACGCAAATGTAGATATTTTTGGAAATTTGGTATTATATTTAGTAATACAAATTGAAATAATGTTTCAAAAACATTTTGAATTATTTATCACTAAATCCGGAATTTGCAAACATTTTGTAGATTTAATTAATTTCGATATAACATTTGATACTCCATGTCCCCTTTTCCCAACATTATTTGTTTTTAAGTTATCTTTGAGGCTACGTATATGTTACACATTAAAAATATTAACAGAAACTTTAAGACCATCAATAAAAATAAGCTAATTAATTGGCGAAATCAGTAAAGTTTATTTTCCTAATGGTGTTCTTAAACGTTAATTAATTAAAAAAAAAATAAACAAAGCAAAAAAACGTGTGGACTATGTGTGCATATCAGCTCTTTCACACGAGGATATAGAATCGCTGTCGAAAACTTGGACTGCTGCATCGAATTCAGGTATTTCTTCAATCAGCACTAAAATAGTCGCAGTGCCGTGCATAGGTTCATCACTATAGCGCGTAGTTAATACCTATGACGATTGAATTTATACTAAAAATATCCTGCGTCTATGATATCTTCTCCGTTGCAAAAGTATCCATGTCTGAACAGGTCCATATATCGTAATGATTATGATGCGGCATACGCATTCAGCGTCCGGCGCCGGCGGCTGACTTGCCGGTGTGAGGTCCAGGCCCGGGTACCCGATTTAACTGAAGAAATGTAAAACTTTTAGTTAAATTTTAATCGTTCAAATGAAAAAGATATATATTGGAAGTCATTTGCCCTTGGACTATAAATCCAAAAACCGATAGGAAATTCAAGTTCACTAGACACGGTTTTGCGCGCGGACTATTCCACCACTTAATTCGGCATTCATGCAGTTTCCCCCGAAAATCTTGATAAAAAGAACTCCATTGGTCAATAGGCCTTGCCAGAATTTTCGTCATCCAAGTCGAGGACCTGAGTGAACCTTGCAGTGTTACCTTGAAAAGCAATTGAATGACCTCATTTTGGTCCAGAGTGGAAAAAACCCAGCTAAAACGCGAGTAGCCGTTTTCGGCGGAAAAGAAGCGTCTTGCGTCATCACCAATGTTCTAATTGCCGCAGGCAAAAATTCCAGGTATTTTTGGGAGAAAGACACGCCTCGAAAGTTGCGAAATATCACGCGGTTCTTAGGTGGCCGGAGATTCTGGATTTTTCTGGGGGACAAAACGCGTAAAAACTTCTGCTATAAAAGCATGATTATATCGAAGAAAAATAAGTCTTATTCTCCAGTCCAGTTGCAGTGAGTCACTATGGCCAAATTCAAAATGTTATAAGAAATATCACATGTAGCGAGCCGCTATGCTGAATTTCATTTAAAAAGTTTAAAAATTAAATTAATAATTTTGTCATCGATAATAAGGTCTTAGTTGTGACCAAACCGAGAGTAGTACCTTTCAGTTTAAGGGCTCGTGGAAATAACGAAATAAATAATTGAATTCATGTCAACGATTCGAAAAGTAAAGAAAAGTAACGGGGTGAACCATCGTCATTCATCGAGAGTTAAGATGTTCAAATCCAAGAAAAGGGAGCAACCGCGACAGGTTCCGAGTTCACGTTAGAGATAGACTGTAAGTTTAGTTATAAAAAATTGTTAGTATATTTGAAAACATTTATCGGTGACTGTTTGCAAGAAATTCATGAATAATTCAGTATCACATTTCAGTATTCGAGTTAGCCAGTAAATCTAATCTTAAAGCATAAAAATTGTTAGTATATTTGAAAATCTTTATTGTTGACTTTGTGCAAGAAATTCATGAGTTTCAGTAAAACATTTCAGTACTCGAGTTACACTATAAATGTAATTCTTAAAGCATAAAAAAATTACTGTATATTTGAAAACATGTAGTGTTGCCTGTTGGCAAGAATTTCAGGATTGTTTCGGTAAAAACAATTGAGGCAGAGTGCCAGTATATTGGGAAACGTTTAATGTAGTATTCAATAATTTCAAGAGTAGCCCATTAAATAATTAATGTTATAATACTTCGCATTTTATTTAATTAATTCACTGCAGACAAGAATATCGCTGACTGACATTATTTTATTATTCCATATTTTTGACTGGCTAAGAAAATACAATCTTTTAGGAAAGTTGCTACACTGAAAAAATTCACAGTGTCTAATTAATAATACCAGTGTCATTTTCATTTATTGTGCCAGTTCTGATTGTCTGACGCTGTAGATACGAGGTCATATTAAAAATTTAAGCGAATAAATTTAGCCACTATAAAAAAGCTCCCTTTCACTTATTTTATCAATTTCAAAAACATCATTGATGTGGCTTATATTTATTCAATTATATTTAATATACTTGAGAATAGAAAGTAAGTGCTGGTAAGAGGCATAAAGTGGTTTTCAACTAGGTAGCGGAATATGGGTGGTTGCCCATATGTAAAGGAAATTATTTTACGTCGAAATTAGGGTGTCAACACACTGGTACTGCGAACCCGTTTACAGCTAATGAACAAAGATTGACGAAACGGCCGAAAAATACAGTAAGTAAAGGATTAGGGTAGATCGGCGTTCATTACACCGGGTTGCAGAAATTCGGAATCGCGATACTGTATGCGTCGCTCCTGCCATGTGAATAGTTCCATTTGAATGTATGTTTAACCTGTATCACGGATACGCGAATTTCGCATACAGTATCCTCGTGTGAAAGCGCTCGTAAAACTTCTTAAGCTTAAACGCCCTAGCCATATACGTATCGTAACGGATTTGGTTAAAAAGTAGTTTTTTTAAATATAACACTCAATTAACAAAAAGGGAAGGGAGGGAAGGCCTAAATGAAAAAAAAAACTATTCATAAAAGTTTCGCTTATGTCTTGACAAGGTAATATAGCAAATCCCATATTTTTTGCTTGTAAACTAACAAAGATATCACAATAACAATATTCTCATATTTTCCGTTCCGCCATGCCAGGTCGTGTCGCTCGTCGTGTATTGCTCGACGTATGTCGCGACCTCCAAATTTTACTCCCGGCGCTCGTTAAGAAGTTTCACTTAAAAAAAATTAAGGAAAAGAGACTGGGGCAAAAGTTGAAGAAAAAATGCTTTAAAAAAATAAAAACTTAATTCCTAATATCTCTTTCAGAAGTTTCACTTCAGTTGTGTGCGTATAAAGGTGAGGCACATCATTTTTTACAAAAAGTAATGTGATCGCTTTGCGATGTTATCAATGACAAACTTTCAAATCAAGCGGCCTATTCACATGCGATTTTGTTCGGCGAGCATGTCCGGCGGGCGAATCCGCATATGTGGATCCACGTGCTCGTCAGTTATGCTCTGCTCGCCGCCCGTCGTTGAAGACTACGATCATAGACGCGAATCGAGCAAATCTGCATATCAGCAGTCGTGACGAACTTGTCTGTGCGTGCTAGATGCAATATGGCGTTCGCTGACAATAAAGAATTTTGGAAAAGTTTCATTGCCATATACAAATCAAAGCCTTGCTTGTGGAATGTGAAGGGTCAAGAATATTCCAACAAACTGCTGCGTAACGAAGCTTATGCTGCTTTGACCACACGCTCTTCTTTTTTCTGTCATCAAATAACCCGACAAATCCTGCAAGTATAGCGCAATTATTTTCTTCTCCATGAGGCCGCGCGCCGCATACAATACACAACTGCCAACACGATCCTTCACATTGCAGATTTGCTCGTTTCTGAGTACTTGTGGTGGATTCGTCTGCCGCAACTATGGATCTATCTGTTCGACAAATCCTCCGTACAAAATTGTATGTGAATAGGCCGCTTAACCATTTTAATATTGTTACGTTCTTTTTGATAGGTTATGCACTACGCTTCATTTTAGTGACATAAAATATGGCGTCTTCCATTTTAAAATATTATAGAAAAAGGCAATTAAATTGAGCATTTAAGAAAAACATTAAGTTACATAGTTTTTTTTTGAAACGATGGAAAAGAAGTGACATGACATTAGATATCATTACTATGACAGTTTATTACTAAAAATATTAAAACAGAAAGGCATACAAAAAAGCAAATGAAGAAGTTTTTGGAAATTTAACCCTCCACCGGGCGCAATACCGAAAATCCTTACTTAGGGCGCAACGCATCCATTAGATTAATATACAGCTTCTTTTAATAAACATCAATTTTATTGACAAAGTTAACTGCAAAAAGAAATAAAACCCTTGGAACAGATACATTTTACACAAAACTTTCTATTCAGAGTCTACATCAGCATCGTATTGTTCGGTTGCATGTTCTAAGCAGACACTGAGAGCACGATTTGCAGTAGTATTTTGAATATCGTTGTTGTTTTATCTGAAGGCAGCTTACACATCTTTTCCTTTTGTTTGGATCACGTGGAGGTCCTTCTAGAGTTGTAGCAGTGCGATGTGTCGCTTGCAATTTTCGTTGAAGATCTATTCCCCTCTTTCGGGAAACGTATGATACAATTGTAGCGTCTTTCTGAAAGCCAAATATACTGGTTCGTTCTGGTCTTTTATTCCTTGCTATTGTGAACTAGTTAAAATCATTAATTAAATATCACCCTGTCGCAAGTTTGAACTTGAACTTGAAAAATGTTATATAAACATTCACTGTTAATTATAAACAATTTGAGCGGTCGACGGGATCGACTTTAATCCTTAATGATGCAATCATCAGCATTTTGTAACATATAAATACGCCGGCAAACGCCGAGTTAATTAGACTTTCGGGTCTCTCAAACCGCTCAATTGGTCGCTGGACAGTACACAGGTACGTCCACTTCTAGTTGTTCTATCCCACAACCCCCATAACTGAGAACACTTATACACAGGTATAAGGTTGTCAGGTCCTTACCTAACCTGGGTGAACGTATGCATAGGTATACGGCATTCGGGGGCTACTAGAAAGTATAGAGAGAGTCGAATTTATGAAGTATTAGAACTTCTAGTAAAGGGATAGTTTTTGGGGAGTTTTAAAAAGTAGTGAAAGTGCCTTAGCAATTTGTGATAAACTTAAAAGACTTACCTTATAAATATCAGAACAAATACCTAAATAAAAGACAACCCGCTCACATAAACTTTATTAATAAAATAGTAACGTCGCTTGCTAGACAAACTTTGAACTAAGCCTCCCTCGAGAAGACATGCATTTCATATTAATTGGGTATAGTGTAAACTCTTAATTCATCTATAATCTTAAACACGCCTTTATTAGTATACAATCTAACCGTTGTTAAGTTTGTTTGTAAATAAACTTGTTATTGTTTTTATCGATGTGTCTCCTTTATTATCTCTTCTCAACTTGACGTAGTGCGTTCCTAAATCTGAGTTACTCTCCTACACGCTAAGTAAGGTGTGTCGTCACAGATAAAAAATACAAATCGTGACACTATAAAATCTGCAGGAAGTTGGGGCTTATTTTTTCTCACTGTACCAACAGAAGAAAGTTTCTTAGACTGAAGGAATCCTACTAAAGCTATGTCTGTGAACCAATTATCGGCCGATATATTACGACCCGTATTATATATTGGTTCTGTAAGTGTTTTTTTATTACGCATGCATCATAATCAACGATTATCGCACGCTGCAGCGTGCATAAAATGATGTTTATGATGCGCCTACTTTTTTAAAGGTTGCTATAGAAACATTTGATCTACCTTTTTACCTAGATATTTACCTGCCGTTTAAATTACTATATGTCAAAATGAAGGAATACATTTAAAAACAACATTGCTTTATTCTAAATAGTAACTACGTAACTCAAAAAAGTAAAACATTTTTGAGAATGTGATGCATTCGTAATAAAAAATAGCGTATGATATACGTGTATAAGACGCCTTTAAAACCCTTGCGACTTACAAACCACTCCGCTGCTCGTCGTGTTTTGAAATATGTCGCGCGTGCTTTAAAGGCCCTCTTATACACTTATATCATAATATACTATTACAACATCCACGGGTTTGTAGCTAAGCTGCTTTCCCGGGTAATTTTCGAAATTGAAAGTATCAAATTTTAGAGTCGACTTACGAAAACATTTTAATTCCATATTTATTCGGCTTGGATGGAATGTATTGCTTGAATGGACACCACCCTCTGAAGCCTACTAACATTTCGTCGATTGTGACATTTGATCCAAGCGAGTAGTTATTCTTGTAGTTTTCTACAAAATCGTTAGAAATCATCCGAATGGGAGCAAGTTTATCATATTTTCTTCTTTTCTTTCGAGTCGCTTTATCGTCGAAGCGAATACAGCGCATCAAAAACTTAAATCGCTTGAGGCTCATAACTAGGCGAAACATTTCTATTCCATAGCCATTACTGCCCCACAGTTCTTCCAAATCTTGCCTGTTGCTGTAAAAAACACCTGCAAGATAAAGCAATCCAATAAATGCTTCAATATTATCGGTAAGATGGGCATCTCTTTCTCGTTTGTACTGGGGTAGAATTTTCTCAATATATTTGTTAGTATGTATTACAATTTCTTCCAACATTGCATCACTAATTAAACATTTCCAACATTCTAGAATAGAATCAGCTTGTCTTGCAGGGCCAATGACACCTGGAAGTCGTACTATTATATTTTGTGGTCTACGTTTTACGCGATCTGGATATTTTGCCCTTTTCCATTTGGTAATTTTATGCTTGCCTGTATAAAAATTATTGTTGGGTTCAACCTCGTCACTTTCTGAAGACATCTCTTGAATATAATCAGAATCTTGCAAGAAAATCTTCTCTGTCTATGTCGCTTTCTTCGGCCAATTCAAAGGCAGTATCCTCTTCATCAGATACAGACGTCATTTGTTCTAATATTTCTGCATCTTCCGCGTCGTCTGGTTGAAATATTCGACGAGAGTGAGCCATTATCGCACAGGCAAGTACTGAGAAGAAAAACATTCATAAAAGTTTCCGTAAAATTAAAAACCAGAAACTTTTAGAAGCAAAAGTTCATTTGTGATATGTGCGAGGGTTTTAAAAATGCCAAATAACAGTTTTGTATATTTAGTAACACAAATTGAAATAATGTTTCAAAAACATTTTTAATTATTTATCACTAAATCCGGAATTTGCAAACATTTTGTAGTTTTAAGTAACTCCGATATAGCAAGCATTTGACGCTCCATGTCCCCTTTTCCCAACATTACCTTATATGTTATTAAGTTATATTTGAGGCTATGTATATATTACACACAAAAAAAATAATACTCCATTTATGTATACACATACTTCCTTTTGAAAAAAATATTTCGTATGAATAAATGCATTTTCTTAAAAGCAAAATATGAATTTTTCAAATTATCTTCTTGATTCAAAACCATATTTTTGTTTAGAATTTAGAACAATCTTAATGCAGATATATTTTCTTTCAAAATAAGCTACATATTTTATTCAAGATTCCTAAATGTTTCAATGAACTTTATTAAATTTTGACCTAGAAAAATAAAGAACTAATTTAAGAATATTATTTTCTCCGTTTAAAATAAATCTTCGCTTCACATTATTTAGTATAAGATGGCAATATTCTTCAAATAAAAATAATCGGGGAATTAAAACATCGGCCATTCGGATCTCCGGGCGCTGGGTGGCCCTGGGAGCCCTTCATTCCGCATTTCACAGACAGCAAAGATACCGAACCAATTTAGAATAGATTTCTGCAACATAAGAGGCCTAAATACAAACATAAATTCGGTACACCAACATCTACAAGCAAATAGACCACACATATTAGCCCTTACAGAAACACAAGTATGTTCTACAACAACAGTGAACTACCTCTATCCTGGTTACGACTTACATACCCGATTTAGATATAAGTTCGGAATATGCCTTTTTGTCCGAAGCGACCTTTCATGTCACCGCGAGGAAACACTCGAACCTAACAACCTTGACGTCATGTGGCTCAAGTTCACCGCCAAGGGATTAACCAAGTTTATATGTTGTCTCTATCGCCCTCCGAGCGATAGAGCCTACCAAAGCTTTTTCTCAACACTAGCTACCACTTTTGACTCAATACAGGTCGATCACCCCAGTTCAGAAATAATCGTTCTGGGAGACTTCAATGCCCACAACACCAACTGGCTCAAACATCACAACAAGACCGACAACGAAGGTAGAGAAGCTGAAGCATTTGCCATCAGCTGCGGGCTTACTCAACTTGTAGACGAACCAACTCGAATCTCAGAGAGGGGCGAATTCGCCGCCCTCCTGGATCTTTTTCTGACCACCAATCCTGACCAGTACAAGGTTACAGTTGGGTCCGCCATTAGGTACCTCCGACCACAAACTTATTATAACGGTTTGTGAATTGCCACCCATACAGAAGGATCCACCATTGCCTCGCAAAATCTGGCATTACAATTCTGCAAACTGGGACGACCTAAGGCAGTTCTACCTAGATTTTCCTTGGCTCGACGTCTGCTTTGCCACTAACGACCCGTCAGACTGCTGCGAAGAGATCATGCAAGTAATCTCCTCAGGAATGGAAGCATACATCCCAAATTCCATCAAGTTACCATCAAAAGGAAAGCCTTGGTTCGACAAAAGATGCGAAAGAGCTGTAGGAAGGAAACAGCAAGCCTATAAGTACTGGCAGCAAAATCAGACCGCTGAAAATCGCAATTATTTTATCGAAGCGAGAAACGAATGCAAGCGTGTGATCGACGAAACTAAGGACAAACACAATCAAAGGATCAGGAATAAACTTTTGCAATGCCCCAGTGATTCCAGGAATTTCTGGTCGGTAGCAAAGGCAGTAAGTAACAACTTTACAAAAACGTCTCTCCCACCTTTGACGGACGAACGTGGCATCACGGCGACTACAGCCAAGGAAAAAGCAAACATGCTCGCCAAAATGTTTTCATCGCACTCTACCTTAGACGTGCCCCAAGGCAAGACTCTCCCCACTATACCGAACATCAACACTACCATGGCAGAAGTCAAGTTTTCTCACCGTGATATTCGCAAAATCCTTGAAGTTTTTTCCAGGCTTTTTTCTCTTTCTTACAGAAAAGGGATTTACCCATCCTCTTGGAAAGTCGCTCGAGTGCAACCTGTTCCAAAAAAAGGCAAGAAAACCACACCCTCAAACTATCGCCCAATTGCCTTGCTTCCAATAATCTCCAAAGTCATGGAACGTGTAGTCAACCAGCAACTACTCAAGTACCTCGAGAGCAACAGAATAATCAGCGATAATCAATACGGCTTTCGCAAAGAGAGATCGACAGGAGATATATTGGCCTATGTCACTCATATATGGAGTAGGGCAATTGAAAACTACGGAGAGTCTCGAGCGATTGCGTTGGATATTTCAAAGGCATTCGACAGAGTTTGGCATGACGGACTGCTCAACAAACTGCCGTCCTTGGGACTGCCCGCCTCTCTCTGCAGCTGGCTGACCAGTTTCCTTAAGAACCGATCCCTACACGTTGCAGTCGATGGACACATCTCGGACACATTCACCATCAACGCGGGCGTGCCTCAGGGCGCAATACTTTCACCAACTCTGTTCCTCATCTATATTAATGACCTGCTGATCGAAACGAATAATCCTGTTTACAGTTCAGAAAAACCCTTACCAGCGACTGAGACTCATCACCACAGACAGGAGCAGATTACAGCAATTAATCAAGACCTGGAGAAAGTTCAAACTTGGGGCGACCGAAATTTGGTCCAGTTCAATGCAGCAAAGACCCAAGCAGCAACGTTTACTAAGAGGGCCAATACAGCGGGCCCTGACATCATTATGGCAGGATCGACCATTCCTTCATCCTCGTCAATCGGGCTGCTGGGTGTCTCGGTCAACAGCAATATGTCATGGCATGACCATGTTGCTAACATCGCAAAATCAGCCTCCCAGAAGCTTGGTGCGCTATTTCGCAACAAGAAACTCTGTACACCGCAGCAGTTGCTCTTGCTGTACAAAGCGCAAATAAGACCGTGCTTAGAATATTGCTCACATATCTGGGGTGCCGCACCCAAGCATACCCTAAAGCTGCTGGATTCCATTCAGAAGAGGGCTGTGCGTCTCGTCGGCGATCCGGAGTTGACCCGGAATCTGGATAGTCTGGAACATCGCAGACATGTGGCAGAGATGTCTCTGTTTTACAGATACTTTCACGGCAGATGTTCCCAGGGCTTGGCCCGCATAATCCCGCCCCTGGCAACTCCTGTCAGACAGTCCCGACAGACGGCAGGAGCGCACCAGTTCGTCGTACAACTAGAAACACCTAGAACATCGCTTTACCAGAACTCCTTTGTCTGGCGCACTGCATCACTGTGGAACTCACTTCCAGGACATCTGTTTCCCACTAATTACAACCTACAAATATTCAAGAACCGTGTCAATCAACATCTACTACGTTTCTGTCTAACCATATTTCTTAGCACAAATCAAATAAAAAATTAAAAATATGTACTAAAATTAAAATTAAAAAGAAATATCCATTTCTTTTTATTTATCTTGACTCAAGAATCCGGGAATCTGATAGAAAACAGGGGGGGGGGGGGGGGCCCCCACATGTTTTCTACATGGCCGGAAATATATTAATTATCAAATTAACCTAGTTTAGTTGATCAATAAGGTTACTGGGGTGCTGTGCGTGCCAGTGCGTGTGCTGTCCAAGACCATCGACTGATAAAGATCAATCAGTCTGTCATGACGGATTGATTGATTTTTACGTCAGACAAATCTAATGATCCGAATACTGCAATTTCGTTATTTTGATATTCGGAAAAAAATCACACAAAGCTAGAAATCAATTATATAAAACCGTCACCATGAAAGAGAAACATGGTCGCCATAAAACTAAAAAATTGTGGTATGATATTCTCGTAGCTGAAAGAACTGAGAATTAATGATACAGAATACACACTTCACAAGCCCTAGTGTGTGTTTTTATCTCAGATTGCTCAAACAAAGAGTTCAAAGCCGTTTTTAAGTTGCCAAGAAATCGAAAAATACCTCTCTCGGAGTTCTTTAAGCTAATTACCTATTAATTTATTGTTCGTAGGATGCTAACTTTTATTTTTTATTGTTACTTTAGTAGGGTGTAGATTAAAACTAATTTTGACTTTGCCTCCCACTTCGGTGTCACAAGCTGAATTTTTCAGGGATGGAAGTACATGATAAGGTAACCCTTATTCCGGAGGTAATATAAAATTAGACTGTGCAAAAGGGCACTATCATCAAAAATCGAGATATTGGTATAGAGAAAAACATAGTTTGTAGGGAGTATTTTTATAATTATTTAAAAAAAAAATCATTTCCATTAGCCCTTATGGCCGAAAATAATTTTAAACGTAAATATCTCGGTTTCAGCCGGGCAAAAATTTGGTTAACAAGTGCTGTTTTTTTTAAATATAACATTCATTTGACAGAAAGGAAGGCCTAAATGAGAAAATACTATTCTTTATAAAAGTTTCGCCTATGTCTTGACCAGGTAATAGAGCAAATCCCATATTTTTCGCTTGCAAACTAACAATGCTATAACAATAAATAATGAGAGACCTCATGGGTTTATTCCGCGCGGCGCCATAATTAATTCAGACGGCCAGATGCATCATTCATAGTCTTATCTTTCTCTTCACCTTCACTTTCTGAATGATCCTAAAAATAACCAGGGTCTTTGTGGGTGCAGAGCACCGATCTCCATGATCGGTGGTGCAGAGGGGTATCGATTTGAGTAGATCAGTTCACTTGGCTAAAATGAACGCATATGATTTGAATGGTTCACCCCCGGGCTACCCAAAATGGTAAATCATATCATATAAACCTTGCGGTACTTTTTCTCTTCTCTTCAATATTTCTTTTACAGGAATAACTAATGTAGCATAGCTTGTGCCAAATAACTTCGTCGTATTTATTACTAATTTTAGCATCTGAAATGACTTTGTATTGTTTCATTAATAATATCAATACTACATCGAATCTTGTTTCCACAAGAAAAGTAGAAAAAGTTCTTTCTGTCACCTTAATTAACATGCCTTTATTTTCATTGCATATAATGACTTCGGTCTATTTCGAACATAAAAGAGACAAGAGGCTGAATTTCGCTTTCTGAACTTGAATCCGTTGTGCTGTCCATTCTAATTTGACTTCTGTTAAAAAAATATACAATATTGTATAAATAAATAGATACCCTTCAAAAAAACTAATTATAAAAAGTCATTGCTTAGGGTTGTAACTATACATGACAAATTAATATTCTTTGTTCCAATTTTATTTTATTCTGAGTAGGGTATGACTGGATTGTTGATAACAGTACCCAACAATAGCCGCGTTCGTTTTTGTCATCTTTTTCCTCAATTTGCTCTGAAAATTTGACAGTCACGAGTTCTGTGTATTTAAAAGGAAAATCCAAGTCACGTGCCTGTCAAAATGTTAGAGCAAATCGAGGAAAAAGATGACAAAAACGAACGTGGCTAATATAAATAAGTCATGACCTACTCAGGATAAAATAACTTGGAACATAAGATATTTGAATGAAATTTCCTTCGTCCTCAGTGTAAATAAAACATGAAATATGCATTTAAAACATTGACCTCTAATTTCCAGACACCCTGTTTGTTGCATCAGCAAGCATATATTGCCTTGGCGCGACGTTTAGCATCATCTCTATTTTTGCTTTCTGATTCTTCCGTAATTAAAATTTTAAACAAAAACTTACAACTTATCCAGATATATTCACCTGAAACAGATGTATGTATACCTATATATTAAAAACGCAAAAATGTCTATATTTCTTCCAAATCTACTAGATATATACTTTATAATATGTAACACATAAACTTATTAATTCTTTGATAAAAACATATATACAATATGGCAAATTGCAAATTGACACCTAACAAGAGGTTTTATAATACAAATTAATTAAAACAAATCTTAATAAGTCTATAATCATAATAATATACTATAAGTGTTGCATCTGCCGGCACGCAGACAGAAACAAAACATGCCAAAAGTTTAGACATTGGGCGAGAGTAAAGCGCGTCGACGGCCAGTTCGGTTTCGAGAACTGGAGAGCCCCCTGACTCTCCCATACTTTAGCTACTCGGCCTACGGGTGAAAAGGGATAGGAGCCGAAAAAAAGAAAATAAGGCTTAACCTAAAGAATTCGGGCGCGTTCAAAGAGTGATAAGTTAGCCAAGTGCGTACGGGAGACAGCGAAGTTATACTGTTGCGACTGGAGTTATCTTAACAGAGGAATCAAAGTCTATTTATCACTACCTTACAAAACGAGCACGGTCTATGAATTGAGAGCCGTGTCCGGGGAGTAGTTTGGTCTAAATTACACTAATCCCCCAACCCCCCCCCCCTCCAAAAAAAAAGCCCCCCAAGAAACAACGATTTTTTAAAAGCCGTCCTCGAGCCACTTTTGTACGACCCCTTTTAAGGTGATCGCAGCCAAAAACTCGCGACTAGCGCCAGACGCGCTCAAAAGACGATTTTAGTGCGATCCTTGGTAAATTCGTACGGAATCCGGAAGCCAGCTTCTCAGAATCCTTATTAAGACTTCAAACGCGTTTTGAAAATCTCGCGTGCGGTACGAGAAGCCCCAAAAAACAAGACTTAGACACTTAGATATTAATTAAAATATCTTAAGTCATTAGTTAGTAATTGTTCATTAGAGAAAAACATCTAAATAAAACTTGTTTTACCAAAAATACTAGATTAGATTTGAACTCTCTTAGTATATACATGTATAAGGCTTATCCGCTTATCCAGTGAATTGGAGCACATTTTAAGCTATCACTTGACATAGGGATTTATCAGAATTTGATTTCAACTATACAGAGTGTCACAATTATTGTTCAAATTAGTAATCATTCGAATTACTAGATTTCGCCAAGATTAGGAGATAGGATTAGGTTAGGGTCGTCGATATTTTGTGTGACAACTACTGACGACTACCTTTTGACAATCCTCACCCCTGCTAAGCCCTTCTGGCACTAAGGATTCAAGTCAAAATTGAAATTTTGTACATTGACATACAAAAAGACGAATAGCTCAAATGTTAATTAAAAATAAAATAAATTTCCGCGCACCAAAATTCCTCTAGTGCGGATGAGCTCTTGGTGCTAGAACTGAATCGAGATAAATAAGAGGAACATATAGCTTTAACACAGAGTCTCCCGCTGACTTCTAGCGAGTATATTGGGGACCCTGAGGAATTTGTATTAGACGGAAGCGGCCTTTGGTTATCACAGGGAATCTGTTTCTAAATTTCCAACTAATAAATATTCTGGGGAAGCTCAAATCGAGGCGGGGCTGCGTCACTCAACCGGGCCGAGTCTACGCGGTCCCCTGCTGGATCACCCAGAGCCGCACGTCACACACAGTACGCCTTGGCCCACGACCACCTTGGCCGATCACTGGAGCGGTTCCGAAGAGCAATGCGCCGCCCCGGGTGACGCACGTGCGCGTGGACCTCACATACTCCAAATGGGATCTAACCAGGGAGTCAGAGAGCAGTACAGTAACCGAAGTGAGCTCATCTACAGGTCTCTGTCAATTCTGAGAATGAACCCCGGCCAACATCTGATAAGCTTTACTCGTTACATACTTAATATGATATCTAAAAGTGATTTCCGATTCAAGATAAATCTTCAAATCTTTAACCAAATCGACAACATTTAAATCATGACCATTAATTTTATAAGAAGTTTTAACAGTTTTTTTGTTGTGTTTAAAAAAGCTAATGGAAACGGTAGACCTACCGCTGACAAAGCCGTGTTGACGCGAATCAGTAAACTGTTTACACATCCAGCCCAATTGATCGTGCACAAGGCCATCGGGCAATTTAGGGATTGCAGATTGTTTAGATATGCTCCTATAATTATTTACACATTCCCTCTCCCCACATTTAAAAATAGGTACTATAAAGCGGGAAGCTTACCCTCAGCCAGTGACCCACTAAACAGCATCCATAGAGGCCTGGATATGCTCTACCTAAGATTACTGAGTAAATACTCTTGAATACCGTCGGGACCCGATGACATTTTTAGCGGCAAGTGTGAGCTTTTCTCAAAAACATCTGCCAAGCTTATGGCCTTAAGGCTAAAGTCAATACATTTCTCAATTTTATAATCAGGCATAATTGTGTCACTATTACTATACACTGTTGAGAAATACTCACAAAAAAGATTGGCAATTCCCTGTCCAGTAGTGACTATTTTGTTGTTGTAATACATACAGCTAGGTAGTTCATTGGGCCCTCTCTGCGAATTTACAAATGACCAAAACATCTTTGGATTCTCAGGAAATGACATCTCTACAAAAAGAATACAGTCCCACTGTGCCATAATCTTACATTGTGATGTGATCTAAGAAAATAGAACACTTGCTCATAGTGAAACTGAGATCCTGATTTACAAAATTCTTTATGTCAATTATGCAACCTCTCAGTTCGGCAGAAAAATAATTAGGAAAGTTTGAGCTTCTATACAATTTCAAAGTTACGAAATCATTCAATGCTTCGTTCAATGTTGTAATGAACGCCGATTTACCCTATTCACTGTGTTTTCGGCCTTTCCTTCTATTCATTATCTGTAACCAGGTTCGCAGTATCAGTGTGTTGTCACCCTATTTCGTCAAAAATAATTTACCTAGACACTTGGGCAACCACCCATATTTCTCCACCTAGTTCAACCAACGTCATGCCTCTTTCCAGCACTTAATTCTATCATCAGGTATATTTAATTTAATTAAATGAATGTAAGCCAAATCAGTTTCGTTTTAAAAATAATAAAAACAATATTTGAAACAGCGGATTTAAGGGAGCACACAATTGAAAGGGAGCATTTTCTGATTTAATTGTGGTTAAATCTACTCATTTATTATCTGGTATGACCTCGTATTTTTAAGTTTGACAGACAATCAGTCTTTGCACACTAAAAGAAAATTTCAGTGGTATTATTATTTCGTCGCTGTGAATTTTTTACCGTGTATCAACTTTCCTAGAGTATTATATTTTATCTGAGAGCATGATAAGTAAAACAAGCCAGTCACGCAATTATGGATTAATAAAAGAAATTCAATTAGCAATATTCTCTCCGCAGTGATTTACTTTGCATTTTAACACTTCCTAAAGATAAATTATTTCGTGGCTTATGGCCAAAATAAATTGTAACAACCAAATTTTGGAGAGGCGACGTGCGACGTTCAAATAGGCGAGGATGTGACAACCCTGGAAAACGAATGGCGCAGCAGTAGAATCGAATCGGTGTTATATAATAAGGAGTATATAGATAGATTAGAAATAAGGCGTAGATATAGTTATTGTATGAATAGCAGAGTCGACTCATGGTGTTATTTAATTATGATGACTATACTGGCGAAGTTTTAAGGTGTAAGGCGGAAATATTTGTGGCTGTAATAATATTGGCGAAATAAAACGTGTTACTAAAAACTAATCGTTTACAGATCAGAAGTCGGGATAACCTACGTATTGTGTTATTTGTTGTGGAGAACGGTCAAATACGCGATTTCGGCGAGTTAAATCGCAGTGGCATCTTCTTTTTTTTTGTGTGAGTGGCGATATCACAAAAACTCATAACAAAAGGCGGGCGTTTGTTGCTATCCTTGACAGTGGATTGACATTTAGCGATTTTTCAGATATTCTCGATAATAATAAACAAGTGTGTGCTAATTAACTAGTGATTATTGTAAAAATTGTGGCGTATTTTAACTGTGTTTATTGGCATTGGTGTTTAAAAGGCGTTTTTCAAGTGATTTCCTATGGAGGAAGGCAGAAGTGAAGAGTTAGAGCTCGAGTACGGGTTGGAATTAAGCGACGGTGACCACGTGCACGGCGAAGGCGATTCGGCGATGGAAGACGAAACAGTCTCCATGATACATAAGCTGTTGAAAGGCGGTTTGGCAACTAGTATCCAGCAGATTGTGGCGGCCGAAATGGCAAGGGCGGCGAAGCAAAAGGCGGCCGAAATGGTAAAGGCGACGAAACAAAGGGCGGCCGTTGGTACTGGCGGTACCAAGGGCATCAGGAAAGGCGAAAAATCAGGTGAGAGCGTTCCTGAGGCGGTAGTAGAGCATGCTTGTAGCGATAGGGCGGACTCCGGTTGCAGTTTGGGCTGTATGGGGTCAAGGGCAAGGGCAGGCGGCGACCTTATTGACCCTTTCGATCCTGACAGCCAAGACTGTAACGTAGCCAGGTGGTTGAGCAAAATTGATCAGTTGGGCGATATTCATGAATGGTCGAACTCTGAGAGAGCGTATTTTATGCAGGCGAAATTGCGAGGCGCAGCAAGGGGCCAGTTTATTCGGCTCGATGAATATGACCTCTCATGGGAAGACTGGAAGGCGGCTGTTTGGAAGGCGTTTCCTAGAGTGCATGACTTTGCTCAGCTTCTCAAGGAGATGATGGCGAGGATTAAATTGGACGGCGAAACCATGACCCATTATTACCATGATAAAATGGCATTGATCGAAAGGTGTGGGCTTTCAGGCACAAAGGCGCTTTGGTGTCTGATTGACGGTCTATCTCTCGATCTACAGGCGAATGCGAGGGCATTTGGTTGCTCTTCCCCTGGCGACTTGTATACTGGCTTTCTTTCCTCTTTTGACAGATATCGGCGTCCATCAACCGATATTGTGGAATTGGAGGGGCAAGGAAGTCCAGGGTCATGCGCAGGCGAAGGCGACGAATACTTTGCGGTCTTCTGAAGCGATTCTCAAATTGAGAGAGGCGTTTGGCGAATTTTGGGTACCCAAGGCGTACTATTTCCAACTTCTGGCGCGGGCTGGCGTTTACGAGCAAGGCGTTTGCTGACTTTTTGGCGAGGCGAAGTGTAAAACACCGAGGACGAAAGGTTAGGTTGAAAGGTGCATGCAAGTGAGTCTGACTGGAGAGGTGCAAAGGGCGAATGGTCAGGTTGAAAGGTGCATGCAAGTGAGTTTAACTGGCGAGGTGCAAATGGCGAATGCTCTGTTGGCGAAAGACGAGAGCTATGGCGATTTAAGGTCGAAACTTCTTATTGAGATAGCAAAAGGCGAGTGAAAATCTGACAAAGGCGTAATATAAAGGTGATATTCAATAAAAGGCGTAAGGTTGCAACCACAGGCGAAACCCTTAGGGTAGGCGATTTGGTGTTATGGCGAATGCACATATCGATAAGATCTGGTTGATTTACTGGCGAGTTAAATTAATGAGGGCATTAATTGTTGCAGGATGGCCGAATGTAACAACCGAATTTTGGAGAGGCGACGTGCGACGTTCAAATAGGCGAGGACGTGACAACCCTGGAAAACGAATGGCGCAGCAGTAGAATCGAATCGGTGTTATATAATAAGGAGTATATAGATAGATTAGAAATAAGGCGTAGATATAGTTATTGTATGAATAGCAGATTCGACTCATGGCGTTATGTAATTATGATGACTATACTGGCGAAGTTTTAAGGTGTAAGGCGGAAATATTTGTGGCTGTAATAATATTGGCGAAATAAAACGTGTTACTAAAAACATCGTTTACAAAATTCTACAATTTCTACTTAAATAAAATACAGGATGACTATAGCATTGGTTGGCTTTAATGGGATAATCGTAATAATCATAATTATACTCGATCAATTTTTTCTAATGCAGAAAATTTACAGTGTGCCATATTAGCACTGATTAATTTAATGGTATAAGCACTAAATTATCGAGTACATACAACAAACAATGATCTCAAATGTATAGGGTGATCCCCTATAATGTCGCCCCCCTTTAACTTTTTTATTTTAAGTGTCCCAAAAAAAATTAAAAGTATGGTTATGTAGGTACTGAAAAATACTTTTTTTCTGCGTATAAAAAATATTGGAAATATGATCAGTATACAGGGAAAAACAAAAAGTTAATTTTTTTTTCAATGGAACACCCTATATATGAATTTATTTTTCGATTCCTCGTAAAATTCTAAGCATATTTTATGTATGATGTTATACCTCTAGAGTTAGTAGTTTCACAGCTATAAACAGTTGAAAATCGGTACTTTGGCTACTTTTCACCTTGGTAGCAAGGAGATCATTAGAGATGGAGTAAAATGAATTTCACATTCCTATCTTAACTTTCCAAGAGCTATCTGATGGTGCTAACTTATGGTACCTACCGAGGTACCAGATTTGGTACCCATGGTACCGCCAGCCAGTTAGTACCGTCAGATAGCTCTTGAAAAGTTAAGATAGGAATGTGAAATTTATTTTACTCCATCTCTAATGATCTTCTTGCTACCAAGGTGAAAAGTAGCCAAAGTACCGATTTTCAACTGTTTATAGCTGTGAAACTACTAACTTTAGAGGTATAACATCATACATAAAATATGCTTAGAATTTTACGAGGAATCGAAAAATAAATTCATATATAGGGTGTTCCATTGAAAAAAAATTAACTTTTTCGTTTTCCCTGTATACTGATCATTTTTCCAATATTTTTTATACGCAGAAAAAAAGTATTTTTCAGTACCTACATAACCATACTTTTATTTTTTGTGGGACACTTAAAATAAAAAAGTTATAGGGGGGCGACATTATAGGGGATCACCCTGTACAAGTACCGTAAGCATTATTATCTTAAAATTACACTTACTCTGTTTATGATTTAACGTTATACCGGAACCTGCTTCTGTAGCCTTAATTGCTTCTGTTAACCACCTGTTTCTTTGTTGACTGATGAATTTCATCCAGCGTTTCTTTACGTTCAGTGGCGGATTTGCAGTCTCGGCCGCCCCAAGCTATCAGCCGCCCCTTACTTTACTGGTCTAGGTACGTAATACACTATTTTTGACACGATTGGGGCCGCCCCTAAATCTGGCCGCTCTAGGCCCGGGCCTTAGGGTAAATCCGCCACTGTTTACGTTAATTTTCGAACTGACGACCTGAATTTGCTTAATTACTTAGTTACTTCCACGAGCCTCTAAACTGTGAGACACTTATTTCGGTTTGGTCAAAACTAAGACCATAGTACAGATTTGAAAATTAAGGTTAATTTTTAAAACTTTTCGAGCCTCTTTTGAGCATTACGACCTACTGCAAGTGGATATTCTATTAAAATTTCACGGGTCCATACTTGGACATTACGACCTTCTGCAAGTGAAGTTTCTGGTCAAACTAATTTTTCTCCGATCATTTCGCGTTTTTATAGCAGCTTTTCGACGTGCTTGTTCCCAGAAAAATCCGGAATCTGTACACCTGCAAGAAACGCAAAATGCTCCAACTTTCGACGAAAACAACTATTCGAGAATCGAGATTTAACTAGTTTTTACATTCCAATCCCCCAAGTGTTCAAAATATTCCATGCAAAGTTTGGGTTCGTTACGGAATTTAGCTCACACATGCAGTTTAAAGTCTAAGCTGTAATTGAACCTTACAAGGTCATGATTTTTTTGTCTTTCGTTTTAATTCGCTGGGATTGGAAATTTTTTTATTAGGCACCCCCCCTGGCCAGTGGTGTTCTTTTTAGACAAAGTTTGTGAAACCTGGGTTTTTCAGGTTTGCGTTTAATGTTAGATGTGTCTTGAAATTAGTTTTCTCTGGTTGCGCGATAACATGCAGTCGAAAATTTTTAAAGTACAAGTCTTCCGTGTTTTTAGAATCGGATCCCGTATTCGTGGAAAGATATTTCAATGGTAAGTGGTTTTATTTTTAACGAAGCTATGTTAGTTGCGTTTCGTATGCTTTTATGATTAACCCTTTTTTCGCGACTCGGTCATTACTTCGTGAGAGTTAATCTTCAATTTGTTCTTAATTCTTGTTATCAAAATAAAATTATTATCTTATTTTAAACGTTTTCTCCGTGGTTTTTATTTCGAGACTTAATTTGATTTTGGAACAATTAAAATAAAATTTTATTATTTTTTTTTCTTAAACAATTTGTTGAAACAATATGAAAATAAATCAAGTGTTAGCCCTGATCATCGAATATTTTGCAAAACAAACTAGTAGATTCAATTGTTTTTGTTTGAGAAAATCATTTCCCATTGAATATTCACAAGATAATTATTAAGAGATACAAAATCTGAGTTCCGATAATCACGATAAGTTATCTCACAACTCACTGTTTTGATTTGCATAGCACTTATCGTATGATGTTCGATACAAGGAAGTAAAGGGTCACTGGCCAAACTCACGGATGAATTTCCTACATGGCTAAAAATTAAATCTAAGTATATATTACGACTATTAAGTATTGTGATTAGCTGGCTAAGATGCAAAAAGGCAAAGTTCTCAGCAACTATTTCAGCATGATTTCCTGTCGGATAGTCCACTCGAAGTTGGTGGCTTCATTTAGCATTTAGCAAGAGGTAAATATATTTGAAAAATGCAAAAGACATAGGGCGCCTAATTTAAAATAAGACATTGAAGTAGCGTGGAACAAAATTGGAACACCCTATATCTTTGTAAGTTAGAAATTTTATTTTTTTAAAACGTCAGTAATATTATTCACGTGTTGTGTCCTATCCCTTTTACACCTAGATTTCTAGATATAAAATATTTAGATTATTAGTAGGGCGTTATATTTACTCAACGTCGATAATCAATTCGAATAATATCGCATTGCGTAAATCCCGTTTGAAATCTGTTTCCAGGAAATGCTCCGAACAAATCAAATGTTGATAGTGTAAATTTGTCTTCCCTACTACACAAATTGATCCACTTTTTGGTCATAACGCTTGATTTGGGAAATCTGTGAAAAGTAACATCTGGCAGGAGATTTTTGTAAGTGTTATTACATTTATACACTGCACCCATACCTATTTCAGACATTTCAATTCCGCAGATTCCTGCAAAAGATAATGTAGCAATGAAAGAATAATTTTTAATTGTCGGACTGTTGGTTGGCTAATTCTTACGTCTCTCTATACGCAAACACTAAACAAGACTTTTGCTTCATAAAAAAAAATCCCTTAAAAAATGGTAAAACTGCTCAAAAACGACTATTTTAATTTACAGAGAGACAACTAAAATGAGAGTCTAATAATATAATAATAAAACTAGGGAATGAGCCGTAAATTGTGGGCCAGACTACGTCACGCACGCGAATCACGGCTGTGCCAGGACCTTAGACAAATAAAATCTACGGCCAAGACACTGCATAATAAACAATGCCAAGACGTGCTAAGGAAAGAGGATTTGGCGCACGCAGGCGCTTACGGGAAGTAACTATCCTAATCAATCCTAATCTATTTAACGTTCTTGAGTGTGATATCAAAGACAATATCCGTAGTAGTATTGTCTTTGGTGATATGTACCATAGACGAAACCATACATATGGTTTCGTCTACGTATGTACAGGGTGTCTAATTTTCGTTGTCATTGCGGGGAATCTCCATTATTTTGACAGATAGAGAGATGTGGTTTTCTCAAAACTGGACTACTTTTTCGAGAAACAAAAAATGCCATAATCAAAATGTTCCTAGCCCTATTCATTTCCGAGCTACAGGGTTAAATTGAAAATTTGCACTTTTAGGGCATGCCTCGTATCTTAGCTGCGTGATAACTTATCAAAAAGATAAAAACGCATTCTTATAGATCCTTTTATGTATAATTCAGTGACGTAACAAAAAAAATTAAAAGAACTGCTCAAAAGATTGCCATTTTCTCTCACACATTTTTCACACAATATCGTAATTCAGGGTGGTTCTTTTAAAAAATCATAAGTTTGGGTCGTATGTCAAAAAGGGTAGCTCTAAAAAATTGAAGCACACCACTGAATTATACATAAGAAGAACTTATATGAATGCGTTTTTATCTTTTTGATAAGTTATCAGACAGCTAAGATACGAGGTATGAAATTTGCAAAGTGCAAATTTTCAATTTTACCCTGTAGCTCGGAAACCAAGAGGGCTAGGAAAAATTTAATTATAGCATTTTTTGTTTCTCGAAAAAGTAGTCTGGTTTGCGAAAACCGCATCTCTCTATCTATCAAAATAGTGGATAATACCCCCTAATGACAACGAAAATTGGACACCCCTGGTATTCATTTATGTCTAGGGACTGACCCATAACTTTGAGCTGTCAACTGTTTTCATGTACTCCGTGATACAACCATTGATTTGTATAGGAGTGGATAAGCAATAGCCGCCTGTTGCACTATTCAAGAGTGGCAATCTATGGGCGACAAAACGGGTTTCTGCGCATGACAAAATCGACGCAAAATCGAAAAACGTAAACCACTGTAATAATTATTTATTACCGTGACGTAAACAAAGAAGATCCCGTTTCGTCATGCGCACTAAAACACTTGCTGTCTCAGCAGGCGTCGATTAGGACCGAACTTGGCGGCGTGTTTTCGTTTTGACGGCGCGGCGTTTTGTGTTAATAATTCGAATACTGCACTTTTTATTGACTTTCTTTGGACCTAGTGTTTGTAGTTGCTTAATTAGTTTTAGTTTAGTGGTTCACGTTTGTGCTTTGTACGTACCCTATTTTGATTTTCGTTTTAATTGAACAATACGCACATAAACAATGGGCGATGCTACCAAAATAGAATCCCGAAAGTGTATGGTTGTGTTTTGTAGCAGTAGAGGCAAAATACCCGGGATTTCCTATTTCAAGTAAGTATAATTATTTTAAGTATTACTTATTTATACCTTATTGTTTGTTTCACTATGCTAACTGGCCCATTTCACAATCGGCAAAACTACTCTACCGAATATTTGGTTAAATAATAACTTTCGTTCATAACCACAAGAGTACGAGTTCAAATTTTGGAGTCGGGGCCTGCCTAATGATCTTCACATTACAACAGATGGCGCCCACTAATTTTCTAATGCGCAAGGCAAAATAGGAATCGTTTTGTTTACATTTCGCGGTTGTATATTTGCCATGTTTGGTCTATTTATTGCTTGTCCACTCCTATACAAATCAATGGATACAACCAATCATTTGTATGACCCCTCATGGTCTAAACGTCTGCATGGTTGGTCTTCATTTCGGCGACCCGGGTTCAAGCCCCGTCGGTTTCTTTTATTTTTGATGTGTAAACATCTTACGCGGCGGTATGAGGGTAATCTCGGCAAATGCGACGGAAGTGGGAGGGCGGAAATGTGGGGACGGAATGTGTAAACCGATTCTAGCCGCTAGGCGGTATTATTATACAATTTTGCCGTTTTAAACGGATTTTAGACGATAAAAAAAGCATATTTTAATTTAAACGAACCGTCCAAAGTAATATTTTTATTATATTATATTCGCAGTGTATTTGGATCCATAGCACAGCTTATTTTTAATGGACGGTTGAACTTAAAATGAATTTTCGCTTCAAAATCTACGACAAATTCGTCCGAAGCTCTAAAAAAGTCCGAATTTTCGTATTTTTATACAATTTTGCCATTTAAAATCGGTTTTAAACCGATTTCAGACGATAAAAAAGCATATTATTATTTTAAATCAAACGAACTGTCAAAAGTATTATTCAGATTTCAGATGCTCAGACGTTTAAAACAATATTGAATCATAGCCTCTAACTAGTTCCCTCACCACTAATCTTTAAAGGGGGGGGGGGTAGTGTAAGCAACAACACACAACATTTGAACTACAAACGCATACCAAATTTGAAGCCAAATGGATATGTAGAAGTTAGCTAAAATTGACTTGCAACATTTAATCCAACGTCATGTTAAATCCGTCATTTTGAATTTACAAAATCTGATTAAAAATTAATATTCGTTGTCCCCAAAAACCCCCATATACCAATTTTAAACGAAATCGGACATACTTTAAGTAGTGCCCCCCTCCCGTACCCGTGAAAGAGAGGGGTGAGTGTAAGCAACACCATAGTTTTATATTTTCATTTGAACTACAAACGCATACCAAATTTGAAGCCAATTAAATATGTAGAAGTCAGCTAAAATTGACTGGCAACATTTAACCCAACATCGGCCATGTTGAATCCGCCATTTTGAATTTTCAAAATCTGATAAAAATTCATATTCCTTGTCCCCAAAAAAACCCCATATACCAATTTTAAACGAAATCAGACATACTTAAGTAGTGCTCCTCTCCCCCACTCTTGAAAGGGGGGAGGTGTAAACTTAACAACATTATAGCATTGTATTGTCATTGGAACTATAAACGTGTACTAAATTTCAAGTCAATCCTGTCAATCGGACATTTAGAAGTAGTTCTAATTCAGCTTGCAAGATTTGATTACAGACAAACCCACAGGTGAAAGTAAATAAAAGCTTGTAAAAAAAAGATTAAATCTAGAGTATTTTTTATTAATGTTGGAACACTTTATTTAGCGCAGATCAATCAAATGGTCTGTAAACGGTTTATTTAGATTTACTTAACCGGTTAATTGTTAAGGTGTTTCTATAAAGCTATTGTATTAATAAACAATCAGACCTACTTAAAAATATAAGTTTATTTTTTTTAAACATCGGAAGTACCCGGATTAGATATATAATATAATTAAAGTAGATAAACATATTTACAGCAGTTCCTTCACTGGTTTTGAAACGTTACCAACTTAGTATATATACATCGAATGGCGAACAGCCGTCGGTCGTCGACCTTCAATGCTCTCAATCTATTGGTGCACTTACTTTACTACGCGCATACTATAAATATTTTGGGGGTAAAACAAGGCGGAACCAAGGGAAGCGGCATTGCAAGATTAGTATGTAAGAACATCAGAACCGGTTTTTGATGGATCAAAAACGGGAAAACTAGCTATTTAGTGTTATATATGATGAAAGCATCGAAAAAACTAATCAATAGGTCTGGCGTGTCGTTTTTTTTACTAGTTTATTGGCAATTTCCTGAGTCATTTCCTACAGTAACTCGTAAACTTTAAACTTGGCAACGCTACGTCTATAGAACTTAGAATGTGACTCATGCTGGGGGAAAACAAAACCATTTGACCCGTCTCTTTATGTCTTTGGTTATTTCCTAGATCAAATAAGGATGTCGGCCCAAGATTACTAGATATATAAGCTATGTTGATGTTATTCCTGGTGGCATTAGATTTTCGTGTCGAATTTGTGCAGCGAATTAATTCACTCCGAAGCTGCCAGTAAGTATTATTAAAGAATTCTAACTAATATTATAAATGCGAATGTGTTTGTTTTTATTCTATGAACAAGCTAAAATGTATAGATAACGGCCATAGCGCGTTGAAAGTACCAGTTCTCGTCTTATCATTGAAGTTAAGCAACGTCGGGCGTGGTTAGTACGTGGATGGGTGACCGCTTGGAAACACAACGTGCTGGTGTCACTTTTTTACAACCGATATCGTTATAGGATAGGTTTACACATCAGTCTCGAGTACTAGCAGACCCGCTCAATTTTTTTTAAGGTTATATTTCTGAACAGATTTTTTCCTGATTTTGGGTATGTCTTGGCACAGCTTATTCAATAACCAGCTATTCATCTCTATCGAAATCGGAAAGTTGGAGTATCGGGCACTGCGCATCCTGACAGTGCCCTTAGCGGTTCAGTTTCACGGTCTCGTGATATTTCAGGCAATGTAAGGACATGAAGCGAACTGAATTTAAAATGAATATTCCCTTCAAAATCCACGACAAATTCGCCCGAAGCTACGGCTAGTGCCCTAAAAAGACCGGAAATTTCGGATTTTTATACAATTTTGCCATTTAAAATCGTTTTCAAACGGATTTTAGACGATAATACATCGTATTTTAAATTAAACGCACTGTCAAAAGTATTATTCAGATGCCCAGACGTTTAGAAAAATATTAACTCATGGCCCTCTTCTAAAATTTTTACTTGACTTTCCCAAATCAAAGGATGCCGCCGCAAGATGAGTAGCTGGTTATTGAATAAGCTGTGGTCTTGGGTTAGTTCGGGCATTGTATTTACTGTATAAACAATGATTTGGGTTAGCACCACCGATCTCCATAGATCGGTGGTTAGCACCCGGTTAGTTTCCTTTTTTTGAGCCCCGTAGCGAGCGAAGTGAGCGGAGGGCCATGCGAAAAGTGAATTTAGGCAACCCACATTACTCCTCTTAGAGTTATGGGTTAGCCCAAATATATTATAAGATAATATATTTGGGTTAGCCCCTAGATTTAAGTATGATAAAGACAATGCATTCTCTTTAAAAACAAAGTATGGACACAGCTTGCCAAACAATCAGCTATCCAACTCTTAAAATTTGAACGATATGCTCATTTCCTCGCGCAGGCCGGCATTCTGGGTTAAAATCTATCAAATTCGACAGTGTTGGCTCGTCGCTCGTGGTCGCGTCAGATGAGTTGTTTGTGTTAGCCAGTGTCGTAGCTTCAGTTTAGGTATATATGTTTTCTAGTTACATTAAGAATCGTGTCTTTAATTTTGTTTATGAAGGTGAAATTTTAATCTCGTTTGATGTTAGCTCATTGTTCCCTAGTGTACCAATCCCACAGACCTTGCAATACCTTGGTGAATTACTTGAGATGAATAGTTTTGATAACGAAATCAAACAAGAATATTTAACTTTAACCAAACTTTGCATGGATCAAAATTATTTTCAATACAAAAATAACTATTACCAACAACTTGAAGGCACGGCAATGGGCAACTGTTTATCGCCGTTCTTAGCTAACCTTTTTATGAGTAAATTTGAAAATGAAATCAGTGAGGAGTTCGAATATTTTCCAAGGGTATGGTACAGGTTTGTGGATGACATTTTCGCGATTTTCGACACAAAAACCGCTAATGTTGAAGATTTTGTAACAAAACTAAACAACCGTTTCCCCACCATTAAATTTACTTATGAAGTCGAGAACAATGGCCAGCTACCATTTTTGGATACTTTAGTCATTAGGAACGATAATAACACACTAGAATTTGATATTTATAGAAAAAATACTGCCACTAACCGATATATTCCTAATGACTCCTTCCACTGCGACCAACATAAAATGGCCAGCTTTCATTTTTTAGTACACCGTTTGGTTAACTTTCCTCTTAGCAGAGAAAGATTTAATAATGAAAAGGAAACTATTAGGAATATAGCGAAAGTTAATGGTTTTAATACTAACTTAATAAATAAACTAATTAATAGGCATTTGTTTAAAAATACCATTCGTGATTCCACTTCTTTCGTTAATCAGGATGAAAGTACAAAATACGTTTCGATACCGTATAATCCTCAGTATACTAGAGGACTCCAAAAAGTTTTTAAGGAAGTAGGTTTAAAATTAGTATACCAGACTCAGTTTAACATAAAGAAATTATTAGGTGGTCCAAAGGACAAAATTGAAATATTAGAAAGAAGTGGAATATATGAAATTGGATGTATGGATTGTAACCAAAAATATGTTGTGCAAACTAGAAGATCTATACAGACGAGATTCAAAGAACATATAGCTCATTTAAAGTATGGTAGAACAGATAAATCAAGTGTTGCCGAGCATGCTTTTGATAATAATCATAGAATAACAATTAAAAATTTAAAATTAATTCATAATATAACTGATAGGAGATTATTAGACGCATATGAAAGTATGGAAATTATTAAATGTAAGAATAGTTTAAATAGAGATAGAGGGCCTATTCCGTATAGTCCATTGTATTGGTTGATCAAGCGTGACTAGCGGGATCCCAGGATTGGTTCTTTTTAGTTCCGCTTGATTAAGCAAACAGTAGTATAAAAGGGAGTTAGGTAGATTTTAATTTTAGTTTTAATCATCTCCTGATGATGCTAACATGGTTAGCGAAACGCGCGTCGAGTGCAAATATTCTGGTTCGGTATTGTGGATAAAACTCTGTTTTAGTAGAAATATATTTCATTAATGTAAGCATAGCTGTTTTTACTGGAATGTAAGTAATTTTGAATGTAATACTTCTTACTATGATATTGTTTATCCTAAAATGAAGATTATGTTACAAATTACCTTAAACAAATAACAAATTAATTGTTTTAGTAGTTATTTGTGTTTTTAGAGCGTAAAGTAACGGATTGCCGCTTGAGAACGAATATTACCGTGGAGCGCGTTAACCTTTCGAAAATGGCAATCTTACTTCGCGCTCAAAAAATACACAGAACTTTTTCTGCACATTTTTCTCTCTACTTATTCTGAAATTTGCAAATGAGTTGTCATTTTTCGCATATTATATTCGGGCATATTTAGAGCAGGAGTGCCAGCATCCATTGTAACAAATGCACGACTGTCATTTATTTATACTTTTGGTTGCCATCACTATCCATAGCACACTCGACGGAAAAAGTGAGAATTTTCTTTTCCATGTACGCTTTAGAGCATAAAATAAGGATGACGCGGCGTTCGTCGATTTTGCGATTTCATTTCAAATTACTAATTAGTTATTTGGCGCACGGCTGTAGAAAAAACAATTATTGTACAGGGTGGCCGTTTAAGAAGGGCCTATAACTTATCTTTATTTTTTTTTATCTTTTTTAATCGACACTTTTTTATATACAGGGTGATCAAATAAAGTTGTAACGAAGTCACTATATTTTTTTGGGGAATAGGATACACTACGGATTAACTTTCTTATTTTACGTGCTATTAACATCATTCTTTTTCATAAAATATAATTTAAATATGCTAAATTCAATTCTAGAAAATATTCCGTCGCGAAAAGCCGGGAAATCGGTTTCCACTTTTTCCGTAGTTCTCGTGCAGTACCAGTACAGCGTCGTGATCTTCGTCGCATCACGCTGCGCGTAAGGTCCCCACCTACCGGCCGGCCGATGACGCGATCACGGCGATCCCCACTACGGGTCGAGCTAACAAAACCGGGCGGCATCGCGCTAAACGGGCAGTACCCACCCGGGGTTCTCGAGTCGAGTCAGTCGGCAGTCTAGCACCGAGCCAGCTCCAGACAAACCGGGAAGGACCGACCGACCGAGCAGGTAAATATCCGTCGTACCGTATTCTTGGTCCATGATCCTTTCCCTATTGGCAAGTGGAGTAATCCCGGCCATCCTGCCTTGGCAAGCGAAGTAATCCCGGCCTGCCGTAGTATTCCCGGCTCCCCTATTGGCAAGCGGAGTAATCCCGGCCATCCTGCCTTGGCAAGTGGAGTAATCCCGGCCATCCCTATTGGCAAGTGGAGTAATCCCGGCCATCTCTGCTTGGCAATCCTGGTTGGCAGGCGGAGTAATCCCGGCCTTCCTCCCGTAGTAATCCCGGCTCCCCTATTGGCAAGCGGAGTAATCCCGGCCATCCTGGCTTGGCAAGTGTAGTAATCCCGGCTAAGGATCCTTCTAAACTAAGTCCATCCAGGCTTCACGTCCGAGTTAGGGAACCGTTCTGCTGAACCGACCGTGTCATAGAGCTGGAGCTATTGAGAACCGTATACCGTATTTACCGTAGGGCTTCCGTACCGTATCTACTGCCACACGTACCGTAGGGCTTCCGGACCGCTACAGTTCACCTTATCTACTACCGCACTTACCGTAGGGCTTCCGTATCGCTACCGTTTA
>JAEQML010037776.1:0-93666 GCA_016904865.1 Pissodes strobi | reverse complement strand
GTGATTCTAAACAACTTTTTCAAATATCATTTTTCTTAAAAATAGGGGTAGTTTACTCTTAGGTAAAACTATCGTTTTTGTAATTTCTGGCTACCCCGTATATAAAAATTTATTTTTTTCTAGGCGAATAATGGCTTTTTTGCAAACTTTTTATAAAGAATATTTTTTTTGCTAAAATCGATAACAAAAAAGTTTCCCATATGTTAACTAAAATTACACACACGCTGTATATGACATGTATTTTTCGAAATAATTAATAACAACGTTTATTCTAAAATATTTTATTTATGTACCAGGAGAATACAAATAAATAACAAAAGAAATGCACAAGATGAAACTGAGAAACCTAAAATGGTAATATATCATGGAGTACCATTATTATCTGAATATCTTGGATGCACTCGTAGCATATTTTAATCTGATGTTCTCTACAGAGTACTCGTGGACAGATGTGTGGCAGTAAGTTGTAATCATCTTTGCTTTAGCAGACCGGCACGCTCCATTTCTGGGGATGTTGAAGATTTTCTATTCATTACATTGGATATAGATATTCCATCAATTCTCTGGTCAAGGTAAGAATAATGCATCTTGATTCCTGCCAAGGCCTGGATATTCGTCAATTGTTCATGGAGTATCAGCATATTGTTGACCCAAGCCCTAGATTCTGGTGTTATTCCAACAGATGCCAATCTGTGATTATAGATGACATAGAAATGATTACGGCAATGTTCAGCATGTTATAAAGGAAACGAAGAGGCCAGCGTCGTATCTTCCTATTACCACACAGGTTCTGAGATATCTGATCGAAGGTATCCACTGCTTCCTTCATGAAGTTAGAAACATATTCTGGCTTGAAATTGTTGCGATTTTGGGCGCAGTATGCATCGAAGGCAACAATAGGACGTTTTTATTTTCTGTCAACCTATAGAAGATAAGAGTAGATTTTTCAGTGAAAGCAGCCACGCATGTTCGATATTGTCTATATTTTATATTTAGTAGTTGAGGATATATTTGCGGTTTGCATTTGCAATATATTTAAATATTGCTTCATGCTCAGAGGATTTTCCAACGTGATTGTTGGTAAAACACCCCAACATGTGTATTATCTAATCGTTTTTTCCGTATAGTTTGGTGATAACACCCTGTATGTTCGTAGTATGATTGAGCCATAATTCAGTTACACCTTAGTCCGAACCTAAATTGCTGGTAGAATAGATTCCATTATTTGAAAGAACCGCTGGAAAACGTTTAAATTTAATATATCAGCCTCTGTCGCTGTCCTGTTTGACACCAAAATATTTAGTTATTTTTCTCAAAATTTAAGCTTAGTTAGTTGAAGAAGTAATAAAGGGCCTGACAAATATTCACCCGTGAAGCATCAGCCTCTGTCGCTGCCAAGAACATCTACCAAGTCGTAGCCCTGTTTGATCCCAAGGCATTTAAGTAATTTTCTCATGTGTTTGCACAGATATTTGGAAAATATCTCGTGTTCTCTGTTCCTTTTTTCCAAGCTTGGATAAGGAACTCTTTTGGGAGTTTTCACGCATTTTCTCAAGTCAGGAATGCTGTAGTGTGTCTCCTGTTGGTGAAGATTGAAGAAGGTAAAATGGCGGTTAGAATATTGTAGTTAAGACAGACCTATTCCTGTATTTAAGATTCGTATCAAGTTTGGCCTGTTGAAGTCAAGTTGAGAGATGTACTGAAGAATCAAAGTTACAAGGTATTTTGTGTGAACGGAAAAGCAGTTAGTAGAAAATTAAGAGAGTTGATTAAATTCAGTAAAGAAAGAAGTTTTTGTTAAACTCAAATAATCAAGAAGTTTTGTTAAACATTAAATATTTACTAATAGTGAACCTGATGTACAGTAGTTAGTTTTATGTGTAAAAGGATGAATGTTTGAAAGTAGTTAGAAACATTATTTTAATTACCTCCCTCCAAAACCTACTAGCTGCTTATCAAAACACAAGTATGAACTGGGGTTAATGTGCAAATATTATCCCCTATATCCAATATAGGAGCGATCTTAAATTATTTTCGTACTTTCCTTGTTGATTGGTATTAAATCTTAGGGCATTTTGTAGAAAGAGGAACCCTGTCCTACTTATGGTAGCTTGATACCTGGTTCCTGAGAATGAATCACTGAACAATACTTCAGCTGGCAGGTGGTTCTGCCTCAAGGAGGCAGATAAGATTAAGAGTTCTAATAAAGCCTTCAGTTAATTTGTTGACAGTACAGAACTTAATTATTATGCAAAACAATTATATTCTCATTTGAATGAACTAGAACGTCATCGTTAAAAATTAATGAAAACGCATATAGAACTTCGGTAGCATATTCAGTTAGGCCAACTGGACCAGGTCTAGCATAAACTACATGTCTTGCCAGAATTTTCCCCTTCTCGCATGTTGACGAAATACTACTCCACTTATCGCCATCTTTTCCAAACAAAGTATCAGGAAGACACTTTTCCTTATTACCTGTAGCGCATCATCATTGAAACAGTTTGCTTCTTTGGGCGGAAATTTGTTGGAAGAAGTGTCATTTTCCTTTTCTGATTATGTTTCCATACCTTCTGTAGTTTCCCATCGTATAATTCTTCATCGAATCCACCTGGAATATAATCTTTGTCGCCAATGCTGTCATCGCTATGATGGTTAGCATCTACAGCTTCTGGATACTTGTCTTTTAGATCGACTATATCACTGAATATTTTTTTGCGTCCATCTCGGGTCGAAAATAAATTAAATTCACGTACAAATAGAACCACGTAGAATAAAAGAAAATTGAGCGAATCTGCTAGTACTCAAGACACTGATGTGTAAGCATAGGTTCTATATAGACATCATGGATATGCAAATCTAACACCGCCCTAGCGGTTAGCCTTTTAGAAGCGCCACTTGAGTCGTTGCAATAGCGGCCGTCCTGGATTAGTTTGCTCCTCAATGCGCATGGGTTATGATGTCACATCGATTTACACATTTCCGTCCCATTTGCCGAGATTTACCCTCATACCGCCACGTAAGATGTTTACACATAAAAAAATCGTACGTATAGAACTTTACACCTGCTGCTATAATACAATAACATTAACTAATGTTACGTTTGACCACTAAGTAGTAGAGAATGAACTGCCGCCGCGGCGCCGGCGCCGGACGGAATAATACATTAAGGATATAATCATTCTGACTTAAAAAACTATACGTAAACTTTACGTATGTTAGAGTTCCAGAGTTAAATTCGCCTTGGATCCAAAATCTCACTCATCATCCACCTAGTGCCTTTATATCTGAATATAAGATCTAGGCAGTATTTTTCTATGTGGGCACGTGGATCCTCTATTGGAAGATTAATGTCTTCTGGAAATCTAAATTAAAATGCGATTTGTCATGTAAAGATCTTTTAGCGGTTGATAAAGCTCGAATTTTTGTAGGCCGAAGAAATAGTAGCATTACTAATTTCAAATAAGGAAGAAGAATAAATTCTACATCGTTGCGCTCGACTGCGTATAGGTATATGATTTGAATATCAATTATCTCAAGCACTTTATCAAAATAACTTGATATTTTTTATTTATAATTAGATAGATATAACACATATAAATAGAACTCTTAAAAATTAAGCGATTTTAATAAAATAACACTTGAAGATTTATCGTAAAACATTTAATATGTCGAAAGTACAAAACTAGGTCAACGTCTTAGACAAAAACTAGGAATTTCAGGTGTCTGCAACTGCACCTTCATCTGAAAATTTAGTACAATTTATAAGTTCTTACTTTTCAGTGTTGGGTAGCAGTGGTTCCACTTTACGTGTAATTTATAAAAATACTTATTATTATTAACAATATCAAATAACGTTCATCAAGACTGACAATAAACTTCACAAAATAACCGGTCTTAAATAGTTTTCCAAAAATATTTGTTGTTTTATATTTTCCAAATGATCCAGCATTTCCAACATATTTTTATAAGAAATAGTAAGACATAAACGTATAATCAAATAAAGAGAGTGATTATTCGAATAGGCTAAAGGCAACATTATTCATCACCGATGATATTGATATTTGAAAAATGTGATAAATGAAAAAAAAAATCAGAAACTATCACAAGACAAAAAGTCATCAAGCTCTTGATAAGCAATATTCCCTTTGCACAACCATGCTATTTTAAATGATTTACCGTATCTATTTCTCGAAAGGAGACTGTGTTTAGTGGTTTCTAGGGATAACGTGACAATAAGTAGTTGTAATTTATTAGGAACTATAATCACAACAAATTCAAAGCATTGTTTGATAAAGCTATAAGACAAAAAAACGTGGCCATAATAAACATCTCGAAAAATTACTTTATTTAATATCTGAGTATAATGATCGTAAAAAAATAGTCGAGACATCTCAAACAATAAAGAATTTACCAATTTTCTCCATTATTATCGTCGATCGGTAAACTGCCCTTACTGTTCTTAATACTAGATTCCAATTTCATTTATAGTAAGAACGTTATTTTTTTGCAATATAATGTACTATCTGCTCATTAATACAAATTTCCAATAATTTCTCATATAGTCGAAACATATTAATCGGCCTAAGCTCTTTACAGCGTATGGTTGCAATCTTCTTCTCTATAGGTACGACGACAGTCCTTGTCTTCCAGTTATCTGGGAATATTTCATTTTCCAAATTGTAGTTAACCAAATTTAAAATTTTATTTCCAATTATTTCAAATGCTGCCTTGAGTAAATTAACGGTAATGCCATCTATGCTACTTTCTTTATTCTTCCATTTTTTATAATATTCCTCAATTCACATATCTCCAATTTACTAAACTACTCCATTTTACTTTAGACTCTTATCATTTTCAACCTTTCTTCATGTGTTTTAGTGTGAGCTATTCTTGCAATATCCTTAACACCGTCTATGAAAAGCTTATTGAAACTGACATATTTCCCTGCCCATCGCCATCCTTCCCTTGCAGATTATTTCCTTATAAAAACGTTCAATTACTTTCCAATCTAAGTGTTTCCCACATTCCTGATGGATTGTCTTTTACTTGATCTATTTTTCGTTATAGTATTGACCTTTGTGGCTCTTATGGTTGCTACAACTTTATTTCTTTGCTGTCTAAATTTCTGGAAATCATCATGCGTTTTAGTTATTACTGTTATTTTATGCAATTGGTCTCTCACTTCCATTTCTTCGTCAATTTCTTCATTACACCATCTTTGGCTTCCTCATTTGTTCCTTATAACCTTCACCCACTCTGGGACCACTTCGTTTAGTATAGATAATAACTTTTCTACCAAAGAATTAGCCAAATAATTTACATTTATCTGTATTTGAAGATCATGCAACACAGCAAATATTTTAAATGGGCTTACCATAAACGCTATAGACTTCGATGATCTTACATAAAATTATCAGAAACTGCTGATTTTTGCCTGAAAAATATCAAGATTCTCTGATCCTGACCAATTTTCTCAGCCTTAAATCGTTTTAAATCATATTTCAGGCATATAAATCTGCTAACTTACCACAAAACTATACGTACCGATATGCTGAAAGCAATATATTGCGTCGAAATCTGCCATAAAATCGGCAGAAATTGTACCTAATCACCAAAAAATATACAAATTTTTTTATCCTGACGTCATGTCAAAATATTTTCCCTTAATGCATCAAAAGCAAAGCTATTTATTCAAACGCTTAAAGATGCCGAAGTGTGAAAAATTTGAAAAATTTTACGATTTACTGCATGCTTCCTTTTAACATCGATTTTCTCATATTTGCCTTTTAAAACTTTTTTATAGCAGACATATCGAGGTTTACGAATCTGGGATTGTTTTTTTGAAACCTATGCGTTGACTTGATTTTGCAAACTAAATGTAAGAAAAATCATCAATTCGGCATTTTTAATCGTATCGATGGGATTTTTTTATTTGTTGTACTCTTAATCCTTTTATTTAATATACGGAAGTTTGATTACACCAGATTATTCGGTTTTCCAATAATAAAATATTATGCGGTGATGTGCTATATCAAAACTCGAAATGCCGAAAAGTTTAAATTCAAGTAGCTCACCCTGTATAAAAAGCATTATCATTTCTAAAGCGTTTTCTTATACGATTTTTGGCGTCAATTCTCGCCACTTAATCATCTTTTTTATACACTCACCGACATAAAATTCGGGCCAACCAAAATTTAGATCAAATTTGATGTATGATAACTTTTTCTTCCATAGTTCGATTTTTTTTCCAAATGTTTCGTTTTTGATTAATTTTCAAAAATGCAGTTTACATGTTGAAATATACAAGAAAACGAAAAAGTATGTTTTTTCTCTTAAATTTGTAACACTCTGTACAGTAATTTTTCAATGTAAACTACACTAGATATGCTTTTTTGCATAGTTTGATTCATTTTTAATATTTTGCTGTTTTATTCTTCTCGGTATAGTTATCGGTTTAAGAGATATAAATTTTTGAAATAAACATTACACTTTTTGATCCACTCTATTTTTAGTTGAAACATAAAGTATGGGTAATAAAAGTTAGTACATCGTATTACCTCCTCTAGTTCTTATAACAGCTACTAAACGTCGCATCAATTCATTCCTCTAATTAGGTTTTGGACATCATCTTGTGGAATAGCAGCCCATTCTTCTTCCAGAGCATTTCCGAGCTGTTGGAGAGTGAATAACTGGCCTCGGCGTTTCCTGATTCGTCTACCTAACATGTCCCATACATCTTCTATCGGATTAATGTGAGGACTACAAGCGGGCCAGCGCATAACGTTTATTCAAACCTCTTCTAAATATTGGGCCACTATTCTGGCAGTATGTGGACGGGCATTGTCAGGCTTGAAAACGAATTCGTTACTGATAAATTGTGCAAAAACAACAACATGTTCTCCCAGAGTTTCTTCAATGTACCTTCGAGCAGTTAAAGTTCCTGTGTCAATAAAAACAAGTTATGTTCGAGCGTCAAATGAAATACCGTCCCACACCATAATCGATCCACCACCAAAGCTATCGCTAAAATTACATTGGGCGAATCGCCTCTATACTCTTTCTCGTCCATCAGGAGACCTCAGGCAAAATCTGAACTCATCTTGAAATAGAACTTGCCTCCACTCTTGAAGGTTCCAGTTAATATGTTCTTGCGAACAAAGAAGTCTATTAACTCGAAGCTGTCTGAGGGGCTCTGGTCCAATTGCCGCTCTTCTAGCCCGTAAATTGGCTCTATGCAGTCTTCTACTTGCTTTTATTTCATTGACACCAATTGACGAACTCTTTGGAGATCATTTCTTATCACTACTACACTGGTATGCCGATCTCTTGAAACTGAGAATCTAATAAAGCGATCATCAAAGGCGGAAATAGCACGATTTCTGCCAGATCCGGGTCTTCTGCCATAACTTCCAGTCTCACGAAACCTTGCAACCAACGGCTCTTTCCACGCTAGATTTTGTAAAACTTAGCATATCAGCCACTTCTCTATAGGAATATCCAACATCATGAAGAGCAACGGCTCTAGCTGAATCTTCGGATGACAAAGGCATCGTGAAATAAAAATAAATTCGGAATTCCCTCACGAAACATTTTAAATGCCCGAAATGTCTGATAAAATTGACAAATGCAGAATATGTTTCCAAGGAAATCTAAACTAAAAAATAAATTCGGAATTCCCTCATGAAACGTTTTAAATGACCGAAATGTCTGATAAAACTGACAAATGCAGAATACGTTTCCAAGGAATCCTAAACATTTATTTAAAAAATTCATATCTCTTAAATCGATAACGATACCGAGAAGAATAAAACAGCAAAATGTTAAAAATTAATCAAACTCTGCAGAAAAGCATATCTAGTGTAGTTTACATTGCAAAATTACTCTACAGAGTGTTTCAAAGTTAAGAGAAAAAATATACTTTTTTATTTTCTTGTATATTTCAACATGTAAACTGTATTTTCGAAAATTTAATAAAATTAATTAAAAACGAAACAATTGTCTACATAAAAAAAAACAAGATTGAAATCGGACTATGGAAGAAAAAGTTATACATTAAGTTTGATCTAAATTTTGGTTGTCACGAATTTTATGTCCGTGAGTGTAAAAAAAATAATTTTTCTCGAATAAATAAAACAACCTTAATTTTTTTTACCCATAAATCGATATTTTTACTCGCAAAAAGTCTATTTTTCCGACATTTTCTAAACTGAGAAGCATTTTTTTCAAGATATTTCGGAAGACCGCCGGCGCCGCCGCGGGCCGCGCGTCGCGCGCGCCTGGTGAAACGTGTTCAGAAATTTTATCAAAATTAACTAACTTTTTCGGCAGTTTTCGTGTATTGAAGCACTTAAAAACATGTGAAATCCCAAAAATTTTACTGCCAGCCGTTTTCGGGAAAAAAATTATTAACGTTAAAAAAATCCCGTATTAGCATCATATGACGGGTCAGTTTCCTTTATTACTTAGGAAAATGTGTGCTCAACGTATCTAAAAAGGTTTTCACTTCAAAAATGCTTTAAAAGCTCGAAATTTTATAGTTAATATATCGGATTAAATTCAAAATAAAAAATTTACTCTACATTTTGCTTTGTAACTATGTGAAAAAGTTCCATTATCGTTGGCAAGCTGGTCCTCATAACTAAATATCGGTTCCGACTAAAAAAAAATATATTATCGTTAAGAGGTGAGAGGTTAGATACATTAAATATTAAGACCATTGAATGCGAACGGAAAGATACGTCAATTTCAATTTTAAAGGGGACACTTTAAGTGAGTATTTTTAGCCTTCTTGTTTCAACCCCCTAGGAGGGGTAGATGTCACCCTTAGAATCTTAAATGGGAAATTCACTGGTATCCTACTTTGTTGCTCTTTGTCCAGAGGTTTCCGATTAATCGCGTTTCACAGTTGCAGAAACAATTAAACTTGCTTGCATTGAGATTTTGGTTTTCAAGTTAGCGTTTACACAAAAATTATTGCATTGGGTCTCCTTGTAGTACAAATGATTAGGAGATTAGGTGGCACTATGGGCGTAGCCACAAATTTTTCTGGAAGGGGGTGGAAGGGCGGGGCGAAATAGTAATAAACACAAAACATGATAATCATTAACGTTTTTTTCTCTCAAGTTCCAATAAGTAGTAACTTCCAGGGGGGGGGGCATGGCCCTCCCCTGCCTCCCCCTCGCTACGCCCATGGGTGGCACCGTTTCAAACTTTTGGGAATTCGCAAAGTAACCTCGAAAAATTCACATCAAAAAGTAATCTAATAAAATTTCGATGGTACTACGAGTACCTATAGTCAATTTGCGTTCAATCGATGTCTTATCGCTGAAATTGCACAAAAAGCCTTGCTATTCTATAAGCAAATTCTAAAAATATGTTGTTTTATGGTCAGCAAATTTAAAAGATGTAGCCAAAACAAGAATATTATTGTTAATTCACTTTTGCTTGTTGGTGTGCTTGTGCAGTGATAACTTTTATTAAGTGCATAAAGTGAGAGAATGGTTTATTCTCTTTAAGAAAGAACTGAAATTATTTTCATTTATGCAGAGGTTGGAAAGTGCGCATGAAGGACGGCATTGGTTTTCAATGAGATAAATCGAAATCGTGAAGTAAGTCACAGATATGTGCTGGATTTGGTGGCAAAGTTCTCCGAAACTGGTTCGGTCAGTAAAAGAAAAAGAAATAACCTATGAGTTAAGAATAAAGGAGCCCAAATTGAGGTTTTGAGATGATTTGCTGCTGAGCCCACCAACTTTTTGAGGACAATAGCAGAACAGACAGGAATATCACACGAGACTGTAAGAAAAGCACAAACTCCATCCATACAAAATGCAGATACTTCAAGAGCTCTATGACGATGATTTTGACAGAAGAATAGAGTTTTGTGAGTTCATGAGTCGTCAAGTCAACGCCATCCCTAATATTCTGTCAAATATCTGTTTCAGCGATGAATGTTAATTTTTTCTAAATGGAAATGTTTACAAACAAAATTGTCGATAATTGAGTGACGAAAGCTCACATATTTTTCGAGAAGGACATACACAATATCCTCAAAAAGTTAGTGTTTGGGCTGGTATTCTTGAAAATGCCATTATTGGTCCTTTATTTATTGAAGGATGCTTGACAGGTGAACTGTACCTCAATATACTTGAAGAGACTATTAATCCTCTTATCACCCATGAGCTAGAAACTCAAATTGATGCAGATGGTAATTCAGTTTTACAGGAGGATTTGTTAGTATTCCAGCAGAACGGTGCTCCATCTCATTATTTTCTTCCAGTCCAGCAGTGGTTAAACGACAGATTTCCGGATAGATGGATTGGCAGAAGGGGATCAATTGAATCGCCTCCAAGATCAACCACTGGATTTAACACCCTTAGACTTCTTCCTTTGTGGATATCTTAAATCCATTGATGATCGGTGTAACCTACTCTTCTAATCGTACTACAAGGAGACCTAATGCAATAATTTATGTGTAAACACTAATCTGAAAACCAAAATCTCAATACAGGCAAGTTTAATTGTTTCTGCAACTTTGAAACGCGATTATTCGGAAACCTCTGGACAAAAAGCAACAAAGTAGGATGCCACTGAATAGAGAATTGAACGCCCTTTAAAACGATGTGCCACTTGACGCCAAACTCTGTCGAATCTGTTGATCTCGAGGTACTTGAGTAGTTGCTGATTGACTACACGTTCCATGACTTTGGAGATTATTGGAAGCAAGGCAATTGGGTGATAGTTTAAGGGCGTTGTTTTCTTGCCTTTTTTGGAACACGTTGCACATGAGCGACTTACCAAGAAGATGGGTAAATCCCTTTTCCGTAATAAAGGGCAAAGAGCCTGAAAAAAACGGGTGTTAGTTCGTTGGCGCAGTTCTTTAACACGATGGCAGGTATTCCGTCCGGTCCTGATGCCTTTTGCGTATCTAGTTCTTTAAGGATTTTACGAATATTACGGTGATGAAACTTGACTTCTGCCATGGTAGTGTTGATGTTCGATATGGTGGGGAAAGCCTTACCTTGGGGGACGTCTAAGGTAGAGTGCGACAAAAATATTTGGCGAGTATGTTTATTTTTTCCTTGGCTGTAGTCGACGTGATACCACGTTCGCCTATCAGAGGTGTGAGAGACGTTTTTGTACAGTTATTACTTATTACCTTTGCTTCCGACTAGAAATTCCTGGAGCCACTTATGCATTGCTTAAGGAAACTACGGGACGGTTAAAATGCCCATCCTTCCATCCCCCGGTTTTCCAATAGCTTTAATTTTAACTCCGCAATGTTTAACTCCCACCTAGCACTACCTAGCACCCAATCTGCAGAACTAACACCTTACCCCCCGCGAATTACATAACATTTTCACCCGGAGAGGAGAAGCCAATTTGACGCGATTTTTTCATCAAAAAATTAAATTGGACGCATTGCTTAGTGGTTCTATTAACTCATAATGTATTAAGTCTTTTTAAGTAAAAATTGTAATTTATCGAATTATGACAAAATTACAAACAAAATTCGGGTAAAACTAATACAAAATATATTGTTAATAAAATTTCGATCTAAGGGCTTAAGAGGGGAGAATTGTTTAAGGTCAATTTGATCATTCGATAGTAAATCTGTCTTATTATTTTCTATTGCTTTTAATAAGTTGAGTTTTTTACTTTCATTATAAACATATAAAATATTGAAATCTTTATTAAAAGAGTATCTAGTCTCTATTAAATGATTACTGTAATCAAAATTAGTAGAAATTTGAAAGAACAAATTCTAGAACATGAAAAATCATTCCTAAATACAGAAACGATTTTAATGCCAGTGATTATTTAATAGAAACTAAACTCTCTTTTAACCAAGGTTTTAATATTTTGCATATTCATAATAGAAGTAAAAAAATCAACTTAGAAACAATAGGAATCAATAAACTTTAAAAGACAAATTTACTATTGAATGATCAAATTGACCTAAACAATTCTTCCCTCTTATACCCTTAAATCGAATCGGTCATTTTACTGCCCTAAATAAGCAGGTACAAACAGATGTACAGCAACTAGTGTAGTAACTAGTTTAGATTACTCGACATTGGAAGAAGATATTATGTTATGAACCAATTTTACAAATAAAATTGTGAATGTCAAAAAGTGTGATCTATTAAAAAGTGTTTTTATAGATCACATAGTAAATGGATCTTCCTTAATTAACAGTCAACTGAATTAAGTGATCTATAAATATTTTATGGATGCTCATATATGTAGTTTTGAACAGAAGCGGTAATTTTGAAAGTCAATATAAAAGATAATTAAAAATTAGGTATTTCTCTAAGTGCTAACCTATGTAATTCAATCGATTTAACTAAAATCAGCCGTTTTTAAATAAAGGTCTGAAATACAATTTATCGTAAATCATAGGTTGGTTTAAAATATGAGTACGATAAGCGGGCTTAAATTGGAGCTAACCTCAAAATCAAATAAGAGGATATTTTTTTCTAAAACGAATTGTTTTTGCGCAGTGCATATTATTATTTAGTCATCAACCTGTCCAATTATAAATTGACGTACGTCTTAATGCCATGACCTGGATCCATGCTAATATCTGACTGCTCCCGGACTTGTGTTTGATGCGGCTTTAAAAACGACAACCATGCATTTATTTATCCATATTAACATATATTTGCCATAACGTGACAAAAGACTGCTTGCTTATGTCAATTCTAGTTTTTACAACCTAAATTTAGATATACGTCAATCATTTTTTTAGTTAATTACGTCTAAGATTCTATATCTACCACTTCAGCGCAATTTTCGTAATTAATATCGCACCTTGGTAAACTAATTAGCTGCTCGACATAAAGCATGTACTACTTTAAAAAATTATATTGGATTGCAACCAAATTATATCGCAAACTAGTTCTAAGATTACTAAGAATATCTATGACTTTAAATAATTTTAGGACACATCACACACCATTGAAAATTTTAACTTGTAAAAGTAGGCAGGATAAACTGGAGCCAATTTTTTTTTAACTGAACTGCAACTATGTAGTTAGCTAACCTTTGTAACTTCAAATTCGGGTATATTATAGAATATATTTTGACCTTTATTGTCTGAATACAAACATATAAAAAATATAGCAACAATTTGTTTTAAAAAATTATATATTATTTCACGACATTGCTACAAAGGGTTCGGATAAAAAAGGAATATTTCTCGCTGTGCCCAATTGTGCTTAATAGAAACTATAAATATTTCACTCAAATAAAATATTAAATTTTAATTTGTTAAAAACAAAAGTATTATTACACCAAGCAGCATAACAGATGTTTTTTAAACTCTACAAATAAAGTGTGTTATTTACTACAACACTACAACAGAGTATTTTCCACATTATTAAAGTTAGGACAGAAAACAAAAAGTATCAACAAACATCTAATCATCAATTCAAGTGCATTCTGTGGACGTGTGAAGGTTAGGCGAAATAATAATCATTCTAATATGATTGAAAAGAACCAACATCCGTCTAAGCACATAAGTTTTGACAATAGCGATATGGCGTTATTATCAAAAAAAATGCAGACAATACTTGGATGACTTATTTACGTAGAGTTGCAAGTCTCGCTGTTTTCGTTGATCCCAGCATCAGTTCGAATCCAGAAGCGGAGTGAGCAACATTTGAAAATGACAGATGCGGTGAAAAGTCGTGAAGATGGAAAAGTTCAAGACAAACGGATTGACACCTAGAATACTGATTATATATTTTCCAACATCTGTGAAAGCCGTGGGCATTAAGCCTTAAGTTTTATATAACTCCCGAACGAAAAACATCGCTATCAAGTTTCAATAAAACCCCATTTGTATTACATTTCATTTCTCAGAGCCAAACGACATAAGCACTCTCTGGATTACAATAAGATCATTATTCGCCTCTTCCATCGATCACGACAATGACTTGTCAACTTTTCAGACTGTCGTTTTTTAACACCATGCCTTCACAACTAGGGCAAAACATTTATGAAACCTTCAGTCACACCTTTAAAATATCCTCTTAGTAGAAAGCACCCTTTCGCGAATCCATGTTCGAAATGTACGTAAATAAGATTACTTTGGGCAAAACGAATCCCAGTCAGACACGATTTATTAAATTTCATGTCTGAATAATTCCAACGAGCGAGTTTTCGTAGTCGTTAATTATTGTCTTAACAGTGGTAAGTGCGAACTTTTCCCAATGGAAGAATGTATCGAGAAAGCCCTGCCTGTTCACTACAAAACGTTGAACGTAGATAATAGAATCGGGTAAACTACGAAATTAATTATTGTGCCTGTTTTTTGCCAATTAAAAGATAATTGTTTGGATGGAGCAAAGGTGCCCAGATGTTTTCATGCTATTTCACGTGCCTTTGACAAATATAATTTCGTTTGTTAATTGAGCTTTTACGTTCAAGTACCTTCTCAATCAATGATCGCTGCCTAGATGTACTAATAAAATACCTGACTATTCGTCAACACATCTTTTTTTGTGTTTTATATAGTAATAATTTTATAGCTCAAGAAATTTTAATATTTTTAAAAATTTCTCAAATTTGTTATAATATGTAACATCCTCTAATAAGTATTGTTATATGCCGAAGAAATCCTTTATGTGTTATAGAGATGTTTTTGTAGTAAATACTTTATGAGGCTGACCATATCCAACAAATATGTGTTTTTAATAGATTGCAAATATAAAATCACCCCTTTATCTATTTTTAACAAAAAGCCGTATTTATTTGAATTAAATTATTCCAGTTAAAAAATCTTAACCGAAATCTATTTAATTAATATATTTCACATCTTTTTACTTAAGCTTAAACATTAAAATAATGACGTAAAATTTGCCATTTCATCTAAAATTAATAGGGAATTAAGCCAAGATATGAAAACTAATTAACAATAATAAATAATTTAACAAAATTAAAAATATTTATATATTATAACACATCTAGACACTTAGTCCTCGACTTAGTTCCAATAAATATTTATAAAAACTGTTGAACTTTTGCCGCATCGCTAAATTGGCACTTATCGTAGTTTTTCGATGAAGTGTTTGCTTCATAACTCAAAACAAATATTTTTGGCTCGTAAATTTTGTTTGTTGATTCATTATAAATAATTGCATTTTTGTGTAACTACTGTGATTGCATTACTTTTACATTATTGTAGTATAGAGGCCGCAGTCCTTCATTAATATATGCAGTCGGGCAGATAAAAACACTTATTACCAGCAATTGCAGACTATACATATAAACTACTGATCAATATTGTCGAATAAATTAAAATTAGGATTTAATTTCAAACTCAAATTAAACGCGGTTTTCAGTTTACTTGCGCTTAAGCATTTGCCATGACAATATCTGGATTAGCATACCGAAATAAGGATATATTTCAATAGTTAACGAGCTTTCAGAACTACCTTGCAAATTATTCATTGATTTTCAGAAGACGTTATTCCACATGTTTTAGTACTCAACTTTATTCTCTAGACACATGCGTAGGCACGTTTTTGAGATTTTCCACTTATGGTTGACAAAAGGGTTATCCAGAAAGTATGCATAATCCTAACAATTTTGAAACTCATCCACATCTTTAGAATTGTTTGGATTTTTGTAACTACGGGGTTATTAGATTTTCCATGAAAATTTAATTATAGTTTTTAGATCTTAAACTATGAGAAAATAATCGTATATATACATGTTTGAAAACTCATTGTTTAGCAAATACAGGGTATTTAATGAGTACCATTAAAACAAATCTCACGAATTGTTGTTAAAATTTCAATAACTTTGATACGTTTTTTTTTGTTAATTTTATAGCCGTGAGCACATCTTTATAGTTATTTTGATTTGCAATTTATGTAGAAGGGTTTTTATGAAATCCATGAATATACAATTTTAAAAGAAGTTTATGTCTTTGAAATAATCATTGAAAATTATAATGAGAAATTTACAAATTCTTTTAGCAACAGTGTTACTAAAAGCTTCCATGAAAATTTAATTACAGTTTCTAGACCTAAAGTTATGAGAAAAAAAAACATATATAGGTTGAAACTCATTGTTTAGCAAATACAGGATATTTAATGAGTACCATTAAAACAAATCTCACGAACTGTTTGAGTTAAAATTTCAATAATTTCGATACATTTTTTGGTTAATTTTATAGTCATGAGCACATCTTTACAGTTATTTTGATTTGCAATTTATGTAGAAAGGTTTTTATGAAACCCATGAATATACAGTTTTCAAAGAAGTTTATGTCTTTGAAATAATCATTGAAAATTATAAAATGAAATTTACAAATTCTTTTAGCAACAGTGTTACTAAAAACATCCATGAAAATTTAATTACAATTTCTAGACCTAAAATTATGAGAGAAAAAAACATTTATATGTTGAAAACTCATTGTTTGGTGTTTAATACTACTACTACTACCTTAGATAAAGCCACGGGTTTAGGAAGATCAGCGATATAGAGGCTAAATAGCAGAGGGGCAAGTACGGAGCCCTGGGGGAGCCCGTTATTCAGTAGTTAGTTTTTGCTTGCTTCTATTTTGTCCCAAAATAACTTCGAATGACCTATCGGTTAGCTTTGCTTCAACCAGTCCCGCTATTGTCTTACAGGGTATCATTTTGGTAGTTTATATATCAGTCCCTGCCTCTAGACGGTGTCGTAGGCCACAGTCAAGTCGATAATTGCCACTGAGGTGTTTAGTTGTTTCTGGAAGCCGACCTCGATGTGTGTAGTAAGCGCGAGCACCTGGTCCGTGCAGCCGCGGCCCGGGCAGAACCCAGCCTGTTCGACAGGAATGGTTTCTAATATTCTTTAACTGATTCTGTTGTAAACAAGCCTTTCTAACAGCTTGTACCTTATGCTTAACAGTGCAATAGGGCGGTAACTTTAGGGTAGATTTACTGGTTTGCCCGGTTTTAGTAAAGCGATGATTTTTGCTTGGTTAAGTGCTTTTGGGATGTTAGCTGACTGTAGAATATTAGAGAAAAATTGAGCTAACCACGTTCTTGCATATTTGCCACAATGGGTCAGAAATTCTGGGTGTATTACATCGAATCTCTGACACATTTTTGTGTCTTTTAGTGCCCCATTGATTTTGTCCACAGAGAAATAGCGAGTGAACTGAGTATCAGACGAGGAGGCATGTTTGAGGGCTTTTAGTTCTCGCTTTAAACTAAAACAAAGTTTTATCCACAATACCGAAACATAATTTTTTGTACTAAACGCGCGTTTCGCTAACCATGTTAGCATCATCAGGAGACGATTAAGACTGTTGATGAGTCTTAATCATCTCCTGATGGTTAGCTAACATGGTTAGGGAAACGCGCGTCGAGTGCAAAAAATTCAGTTTCGGTATTGTGGATAAAACTCTGTTTTAGTGCATGTTGCCGAAGGTTCCAAACCCCAAAATAGTTCTCGCTTTATCATTCTAGTATGTTCCTTATCATTTGGGATTCTAGAGGTAGATACAATGTGTGCTGCGACCGCGTTTGGAGTAATAGGCGTCTTTTCACGGGCAGGTGCATTGCTACTGTCTAATTTACGCAACAGAGACCATGCTTTTCTGTTGGATTTTTGAAGATTCCCTCAACAGTCTCCACCCACTTCGCTCGGTGAACAACATCAAGGCTTTGCAGGAGTTCATCTGCAATCTCCGGGTCTTCGCTTTCTAAGAACTGCCTATACAGACCTTCACTAACTTCATTCCACCCCGGTATATATTCCTTACGAAGACCTCTGGGAATGTGCTTCTTGGCCGTACTAATTACAGCACCAACAAATCTCTCATAGCTGCTGGAGACGGCTTTTGTCCGCTCCAATTTGCTTTCTGGAAGTTCACCTCGAACTGGGAAGGGAGGTCACCAATGGGATAGTTATTCCAATTTCAATAAGTGCTGGGCGATGTTGGCTGTGAGTAAAGTCTAATAATATTCTTCGCGATGTTTTCAAAGGGCGATCTTGTTGGTCAGCTGTTACGAAGCAGAGGTCGGGTTTATATTCGCCACCCCAAGCTGCCGATCTAAAAGATCGTTTGTCTTTAGCATCGAATATAAGGTAAGCCCTGTTCTTCGGCCCAGTGAGTTAGTATTTCACCGTTTTGAGCATTGTCCCTGTACCGCAACTGTGCATGGTGACTGAGTCACCCAAATATATACCCGGATAAGGAACCGAGTGGATGGTGTGTGGTGGCCAGGTGAGGTTGAGTGGCTTATACATGTTATTTATAGTTATTTCCTCTACTTTGATTTTTTACTTCGTGGATGTTGTTCTCTGTAGATGTGGAGAGTAAGTAAGCATTTTCGATATGGGTTTTCACATAGGTGATATGTTGCCCCTATCAAATCGTATCCGTATATTCTTCCCCTAATCTGCATCTGCTACACGCTATCGACATGAGTTTCCTGTATGACAACTACGTCGACGTCTTTATCTGTTAAAATCATTTGTAGGCATTGACATTTAACTCGACTAATGTTTTCGATATTCAGTTGACAAATTCGGATACCAGGTCCGAGATTTCTGGTCACAAGGTTCTCAGAAGTACCATTTGTTCGTGCATATCCAATTTCTTTGGTACTTGATTGGTTGATTGCTTTTGTGTACGTGGCGTGGCCAGGAGATCCAATGGATTGTCAGGCTGCTAGTATTTTGTAGATTTTTTAGCCGCCACAAAATGTGACGTTGCCCAGGGTGCACCACGAGGAGGCCAATCTACTTTTTACCCCCGTCTTTGAAATAATAAATGAAAATTAATATAAAAAATCTATAAATTCTTTTAGCAACAGTGTTACTAAAAGTTTCCATGAAAATGTAATTACAGATCTAAAAATATCAGAAAAAAATCATATATATGTGAAAACTCATTGCTTAGCAGACACATGGTGTTTAATACGTACCTTAGATGAAGCCACACCAGATACGAAATATAGACCAATAACTAGCCTATTTTCTTTGACCTTGGAGGAGACAGAAAATCTTTGGAAACAAATTGCGTATTATTTGTGGATAACTTATTTTTTAGAGACCGTATTTTTTACAGTTATCGCTACAAAATTTTGACCTAATCTTATCTAGACTAATTATTATATATGCGTTTTTAAAGCTACAAAATGCCTGATTAAGAAATATTTTAGAATTTAATAAATTAAAGCAACATTACCCGCACCAGCAGAAAAATTTTGCAAACAAATTGCGTATTATTTGTGAATTGCTTGTTTTGTACATACCTTATTGTTATAGGTACGTTTTGAAAACTGCAAAATGCCTGTTTAAGAAATATTTTAGAAATAGGTTTAATGTCATCATTATATGCAAGAACATAAATTACAGAAAAGGAATTAGTGCAAAAAGCGAATAGGTAATAAAAGTTATGAAAAAGCGTATTTGTAATTTTCATTCAAATATTTATTTATACATAATACGCACACATATTATATCGAAACATTAATTAACTATGATAGTCTGATATTTATGTACGAAATGATTTTTTCTGACATTTGGACATAATATTACTGCTGCAGTTATATAATTATCTATTAATAGTTTATGTGGTTTTATCTGGGAACGTAGTTTAAAAGCGAATATCACGAAGTGTTTGAGATAAAACTTCAATCACTTCGATACGTTTCCTTTTTTTATTAATTTTATAGCCTGTGAGCACATCTTTACAATAATTTTCTCTTTTTATATTTAGCACAATTTTGACAGTACTCAGGATATGTATTCAAAATTGAACTAAATAATATAAGACAAATATTGCCAGCAATACATTTATCCACTGTAAGCCGATTCCCAGCTAGAGCGTTTGCTTTTAGGAAATAATTTAATAATGTTTACAATTTTTACGTATGAAAGAGATATTTCTACAGTGAACAAAACAAACTCAATTTAGCGTCGCGCACGAAATTGTACATGCAAATTTATTTTTTTTGTCTCCTCAAATTCCGTCTCTTCTAAATTTTCCCTTGAGCCTGTACGCATACCTTGGCTGATATCCATATACTTTTATATGGAAAGTAAGCATTCCCCACAATGATATGAATTAATATTGTTGAAGGTAGATAGGGTAGAATTGTAATATTTCATGTAAACGAATACAGAACAACGGATACTACGGCGAATCAAGATTTATTGCTTTTGGTAACATGAAGAGTATACTTTCAATTAGGAATGGGCTAACAATATATCAATATTGTGGCGACAAAGTTGATTTTGCCGTATACTCAATGCTCATGTGAAACCGATACACAGTGCCCGCCACAAAGACGGATCTATATAGGATTTTTATTTATTATTATATTTGAATACAGGATTCTTAAAGCAAAAATATCTGTTGGGTTAGGTGCATAACATACCAAAAAATTACATCGATATCATAGAAAATGCCTCATTAGTGATTTTTTTAATATTCCTTTTAAAAATCTGCTTTGTGGACATAAAACTCAAAAAAGAGACTTGTCTTTCATAATATTTAAATCGTCTTGTTGAAGTTTTCACATGTGTCATATAGTCTTATGCACATCATCATTCATTTTAATGGCATTTTAAACATCCCGTGAAATAAGTCCATAGGCGTTAGGTCTGGGGATCTAGCTGACGAATATATCAATCTACTCTTAAATACACTGTTGGGATAGTGAATTAAAGCTCCGTTCCTCTGGAGACGTATTAGCTTTTTATCTACGTAATGGGAATTTTTTCTTGGCTAAAGTTGATATAGTCCCGGCGTTTAAATTTTTATAAGAAAATGAAGTATAATAAATTTTCCGACGAAAAAAATATCATACTAATCCCTTATTCATTCAGAAAAACCCAACCAGTCTATGTTCGACGACATCAAATTAAACGTCTTCTTTTTCTTTAATTTTTCAATTTGTATGTTGTTTTCTAAAGCTTTCCAAATCAGGTTTTAAAATTTTGTACCATCTTTTACCGACAGTGGAATATGTAAGGAATATTTCCGGTTCTCTGGTATATTACATTTCTATCTATTGTTTTAAAAGAATCCTTGTATTTTTATTGTAGACGAAATTGAAACTGGATCCACGTCTAGGTTATCTAAAACTTGTTCTGAAAATTATAGAAGGAAATGCACTTTTTATTTGCAATAACATTAGAAAATCGTCTAAGAGGGCATATTTCTCTTTCTCTTCGTTTCAAATATCATAATATGTGGTTAATGTCTTTTCAATTATAAAATGCTAGTTTAGGAATTTGTACATGGTTTTTTAATTCACCTAAAAAATTTCTAATAACCTCAAATTTTCTGAGTTTGACCGTCTTTATCTTCTAATAGATCGTATACTGGAACGAGCTTCTTCTAAGCGTACAAATTAAGCCTTAAAATCTCCAAAAAAATCACAAAAAATACAAATAATAGTTATATTATATATATACTATAGTCAAATCACGTCAAAAAACTAAGTCACTAAACTAACCAAAACATGATTATGTTCCGTTAGCAATTAAACGGTAACCAATCGTGGTACGTAAAATAATGGGCTTATTAAATAACAAATATGACTATAAATAATTACCTGCAGTAATACAAGTAGCATAAGTGAAAATAGATCCTAAATAAATATATCAATTAGCAGATAACCTGAAGTAAAGTAACTGAAAATAACCGGCTAACAATTAGTCCCTAAACTACCCAAATCATGATCATGTTCCGCTTACATTTCCGATTTAGTCAATTATATTAATACAAGAGAAAACTTAAAACTGGTTTTAAGTTAAACAAAAGTAATCGGATATTAAGGTATCAATTAAAAAGCAATCAAAGTATATGCTAAAAACCCACAGCTTGGAACATTTACAGGCAATGAAAAAATAAAATACCAAAGGAAAATCAATATCTTCTACGTGAGAGTACAAAATTACGACATTTAAAAGAAAATCAGAAGCCAACTCACCTGACCAAGGCAGCAAAAATCCTAGTTCTGTAGTGAACCTAGGTACCAAGCAAATAAGGAACGAAAACTAGAGAAGAGGTACTGCCTACATGACTTAAAATGGGTCTGGTATAAGATTCTTAAATGGGTATTTAAAAAACACTGTTCTACCACTGCACCTGACTGCCAATAGCAATGGCTGACTTTTGAGGAACGAATTTTGTTCACTTTCCATTGGTGGAGGCAAAGGAAGGAAAAAGGCTATGCGCTTGCTTCTGCAGAACTTAAAGTTACACCTGCCATATCTCAAATCATTTTACATCTTCTCCAAAATGTATAAATTTTTAACCTCATCTCCTTCCTTCTCCCTCTCTCCCGTTAATAAGTATATTTATACCTAAAATTATCAAAAATAATAATTCATTTTTTCTGTATAATTTTCTAGGCGAGTAATTTCTTATCTAAAAATTACTACATATTATCTCAAAATTTAGTCTGTTTATTTAGGCACCATCTGCTAGCTATTTTGAAATTTCGACTTCTCAAGTAATTATTTCGGCTTATTTATTATTTCGATATTTTCACTTATTATGTGGACATTCTTTCTTATCTTTAGCATTGTGTTTTGTATAAATTTCGACTTATTCTTCCGAAGCTTTGATGTATTAAGACATGTTATAGACATTATTTTTTGAAATTTGGAAATCTCTAGATAATAAGTCTTGTTAGGCCAAAATATTGAGATAATAATACAACAAAAATTGAGAAGTTTTGGCTTCACAAGTCGAAATTTCTGGATCCTAAGTCAATATTTCGATTTATCTCAAAATTTATTTCAAATTATTCCCTCATTATGTTCAATAGTGTTATCCAAATTTTGACTTCTCAAGTCTCTTATCTCTAAATTTTTGAATTAATATTATTTCAATATTTTGACTTAACAAGCAAAATGCTTACTTATTTCGATATTTCTTCCAATTATTTCGAGTTCTAAACCAGCAATACCCAAATTTGAACTAATTTTTAAGTTTCCAACTATTAGCGGGAAATTCTGAATTATCTAAAAGTTGCGACTTTATTATCTATAGATTTGCAGATTTCAAATAATAATAATAATACGTTTAATTTCTATCGAAGTTGTGATATATTTAATTTATGAATTATAATCTGGACATTAATTTTATTATCTTAAAATTTTGACTTATCAGTTCGAAATTTCGACTTTTTGCGTTAAAATTTCAACGATCTGCTGTTTTTGATATTTTGTCTTATTATGCTAAAACTCCTATTTATCTTCAAATTTACAATTAGTTTCCCTTATCTAATAATTATCTCAAAATTTCAATTTGCTAAGTTCTGATTTATATAAAATTTTTATATATTATCTCGAAATTCCATTTCCATTTTCTTCATTTCATGGACCTTAATAAGCTTTGTTCTATAACATCAAAATGGAATTAAAGTTATTTATTATGTCCGAACTTGCTAATACCTTAAATTGGTTTTTAATTGCAGATTCTCTTTGGATTTAATTGCTTTTAGCAGGGTCTCTTACTGCACAGATTGAAGGATTTTCTTAAAATTATATTCTTTAATTTTATTTATTTAATTGCTGGACCAGAATATCCATAGGGATCCGACTTTCTAGCGGGCACTGCATATCGGTTTCACATCAACATAAAATAAACGGCAAATTCAACTTTGTTGACACAATAACAGTATGTTGTTAGCATATCTCTACTAATTTCGACATTGAAAGATATAAATAACGACAATATTTGGCAACAATGAGAAATCATTCTCTTTGACCTGCACTTTTACATTAAATGCACTCTATTTGTTTTCTATTTTCCTCTAAATAAACGTCGAGAAAATGCTGCACTAAATCCTACTCTGATTAAGCATTTAAATAAATAATTTTCTTGGATAAAATCTTAAGAAAATTCCTTGATCTATGTAGTAGAATACCACATTAAAAGCAATTAAATCCAGAGAGAATCTGCAATTAGGAAGCAATTTAAGGTATTACCAAGTTCGAGCAATTTCAATAAAACTGGATCTGATATCGTCAGTCAATTTGGATGTATAACATCTTGGTCTTGAACTAATTGATAATAATCTGTTTTCAATTTATATCGAAATTGAACAGCAAAAGGCATTTTAATTTGCGTTTTCTATAAAATAAATAAAGGGCCTGATCAGAGAGAGGTCTGAGCAATTAATTTAAATTCCCGGTGGGAGTTACGCTTTAATACCCCCTTTAGTATTTTGCAAAACAGTGAGCGAATTTTAGAAATTAAATACAGTAGAAAGTACGAAAGATATGAATATAATTAAAATGCATGGCAATTTAGAACGCATTAAAATAGAACTCCACGTCAGATAGTACCGATAAGATCTTCCAGCATAATTCTCAACATAAAGCCGGAAATGTGTTACGATAATAATTAAGCCCGTAGTAAGATAGTAAATGTGTTTGGTAACGCCTGGAAAGCGAGAAGTAATTAAAATAGTATTTTCAAAAGCAACTTCTCACAAAAATATATTTGCCCCTCGAGGTGCTAGAAATAAAGAAGACCATTATTTAAATTATTTTTTTTCCTATAATTTATATATTTGAATTTATTTAAATTCGATATTTGATTTTTAAAACCAAGCTTCTTGAGCTTGAGGAAATTGAAATGTATATTTGTGGTTATAATATGTGAACACTTTGATATAAATCGAGACACTTTACCCTAACAGTTGCAATCATCTTTAAATAATAATTCGAAATTTTTATGAAATAATATTTGGAGATAAGTAGACATTGCGATATAAAAAGTCAGTGAAATAACAGGTAGTAATTTCTAAACGAAAAGTAAATATTTTGAGGCAGTTGGAACAAAAAGCCTAAATTTCGAGCTAATAAATCAAAATTTTACGATAATAAATTAAAATATACAGAAAATTATTTGAAATTTAATTATGTCAAAGCTTGGGTTAGTAAGTCCCAACTATTATATAGACATCACCTATTTAAACTTGGAAATCCCTAGATAGTAAGTCTTGTTAAGCCGAAATATGGAGATTAATAAAGCAACAAATCAGAAGTTTTGACTCGACAAGTCAAAATTTGTAGATAATATTTATTAATATATTGAGATAATAATTTCAAATAAATTTTGGGATTAATCGAAACTTTAACTTAACAGGTCAAAGCTTCGGGAGAATTAGGCGAAATTTAGAAAGGACGTAATTATAAATTTAAAGATGACATTGAAAAAGAAGGAATAAAATCCAATGTCATAAAATTAATTGAGATTTTAGTTACTTTTAGATATTAGTGTATCTACGATCTGTGAGTATTTTTATCCTTGTTGAGTAAAATTTTGGGCATATTGCGCTTGACAAAATTAAAAACGGGAAAAAATTAATTATACATTTACCTATGAAGGATGAGAGGATGTTTTCATATATTTTGGGGCACAAACCAAATATGAATCATATATGTCTCAACACAATAATAAAGCGGTAAGAAATATTTCAAAATTTACGTCGCAAATGTTGAGACAATTTTACGCTTAATTTATACTTAAAATCACCGATTGAACATATCTTTCCTTACCAGGGGTTCCTATCTGAATTATCCAACATCCAAGCTACCAACTTATTTTCACGAATTCCTTTAATACTAACTAATAAATTTTATTTATTACTATTTTTCTATTTACTTATTATAACATTACAAACTAGAAGATAATAATCATACCTTCAATTTACATTACATTATATTAAGTTACTTTGAAAAAATAGCTAAATCCAATTTTATACCGAAAAACATAAATTGTAACTAGAAAGTAGGTTAATATTACAAGTAGACCCAAGTTATAATAAATATGCCCACTGGAAGCGGCTGTTACAAATTTAAATTTGTATAACTGTGGAAACCTAATTTTCATAACAGAATAAAATGAAGAAATCTTTTGCATGGGAAGTTCTGAAACTTAGTTTTTAGCACGTTACCTTGTACAAAATTATTCCGATGTGTCAATTTCTTTGTTCAAAGTTCGGGGTCTAGACGCATTTACTCCCCATTTTTCTTTTTTAAAGTTTCTAAGATGGGTTGTTTGAAAAAAATTGGTACTCTATCAAAATTCAGACGAAAGGTTTAGCACAATTAGTGTACTTTTCGCAATATCGTGGATAATATGTATTATATAAATGGCTTCAACAAGTTATTTAAAAATAATTTTCGGAATTTCCATTGGGCTCAAATTAGTTTGCTTAAAATATCTTATTTTTCTTTCAGTTTTCTCATAAAAAATTTCAGTATAAATATTTCAGTCCCTTCTTTAAGTATATATATCAGAAAGAGGGAAGGACAATTTTACAGATTTTGCAAGTTGATTAATCAAGAAAAACAGTGAGAAAGTAAAATATTACGTGATTGAAATTTGCCAGGGAATTTTTCGAAATATATTATTGAGCATAGCGAACAAAAGCAATTAGGGACAATGTTGATATCAGTCTTTTAATTTAACGTAAACATAGGAGAGGATTATCTTTCCAGCGCCGGTGTTCAATTTAAAATAACAAACTTGACGTTAATTTGTTAATCATCCGATAGTCATTTGTTTATTTTTATATAATACATTCCGAGGAGTCAGAAAAATACTTAAATCATTTAAATTTACCATATGCCGATAACTTCTGTAATATAAAATCTAGCCATTTTCTTAACTATAACCATAACCCTGTACATTTAGATACCCTGTATAAAATAAATTTATCTGTTTTAAGAAATTGTCATTTTGTAAGACAGTTGGAAAAGGCTTTACAAGAAATCTCAGGAAAGTTGTTGAAAAAGTTGAATATTTGGGCCCAGATAAAGGTTTATTCCGAGTAAGCTAAAAATAAGTCCATTCATGCTTGTTATTTGCATGCTTAGATGCAAATAACAACACATTTCACACCATTAGTTAAAAGCTACAAAAATACTCACATTCTCTATAAGCGGATAAAGGAAATGAGTATATTTATTTTCCTTTTCAGAGCGTTATAAAAATAGATTTAACAGTTATATTTATTATACTACTTCAGTTCCAATTTACAATGCAGGCATGCAATATTGGGCTATAAATTTGTAATGCAAGACATGTTTGCTTTAATTATGTTCCTATTAAATTTTTAGTATGGAGATTTATTATCCTATAAGAAATTTTAAATTGAGTTTGCAAAAGCGCAGTTTAAGAATGTAACTTAAAAAAAAGATTGATATGAAACTCTCAATAATGTCATGATCGGAGTCTAATTTATCTCCCTCATCTTCTTCTTTTTCTTTAAAACTAAAACTCTTACAATTAATTACTATATTATAGGTCAAAGTTTAATTAAAACTTTTAAAATTAGTAGACATTTGGCGGAAAGTAGTTAGCATATTCTGGCATAGATGAAAATGAATTATGTTGCTCTACGTTTGATTTATTGCCTGACAAATATTTGTAATGATAATTATTAAGTCTAATAAAGTTCCACTGATTATTTAAAAGAATCAACCCAAAATATAGCAGTAACCTCTTTTCAAAAACATGAACATTTCAATAGGAGTTGGCAGGATTTAATCTTTCAACGAAGTTAAAACAAACCTTTATCCGAATTATTCCATTTTGCAGCTACAGTTTTACTTAACATGGTTTCTTAATTCCAATTTTATCAGAGCTAATAAGATAAAGCGCAAGAACGTCTCAATATTTATATTGTATGGGTCGCAATAGATAGATGCGGGAAATGAGTATTCTAACTTTTAATTTATAATCTAGGGATATCAATCGTTAAAGTTATGAATGAATGGAATGAAAATACACAGAGATTGTTTTCTTTTGTGAATATAAATTCAATAGATAAAAAATGAACTCCTGTAAATTCCACTATAATTTGTAATCTTTAATTTTACGGTTAATTCCGATTGATCCAGGTCTCAATAATTTCTCGCTTGAGGCCACTAAGTATATTGAAAGGTCAAGTCGAAGGAGCGGCGAAATTATGGGAAGTACCACTTCTTTCATCTTACTTCTGTACCTCCCATATTTTCCTTATATTGGGATTGGCTCTGACAGGGAAGATTTGGCTGCCTGTAAGTCTCTTGCGCTGGAGAATTTGAAGGTTCTTGTGGAGAAAGGTGCAAAGAGGGATAGTGGGCTGGATATGGACCCGATGACTCCACCTATAGCGCGGCTGTCACGAGATACTGATGCGGCTAATGGTCGTTATTTGCTTTCTAGACTGAGGAGCACCTCCATATTAAAGGCTCTTGGGCTATTCCTTGCCTATCTCCATGGCCAACCCTCCAGTGTGTGTTTTGAAGCAGACACCAACACTAGCATCAAATTAGCTCTAGCTTCGGAGGGACTTCCTAGTGACGCGGACGCCTTGAGTAAGTTGTATTATCGCTTCCACGATGCCTACGATATTGGTTCGGATGGGTGGAAACGGATCTAAAAATTCTAAATTTCAAGCACCCATGTCTGACAACTAACTGGGTTATCCTCTCTGATGATGTCAATACCGAATTTCCCAGATCTGTAAAAACTTCAAATCCTTCTTCTTAGGCCTATCAAAATTAGCAACTTAAACCCTGATCAACTAAAGGCTTACGCACATCTGCAAAGAACATGCGCTCAACATCTGACCTAGAAAATACTCGGGCAACGTCTTCTTCCATGTTTACGTGAAACCCTTACCCTCTTCCACCTAGATATCTTGGCAAGGCTGTTCGCTTCACTGCGCTCCTCTTGTGAGTAAGGTTCTTGTTTCCAGCAGGAGATTTTTAATGTCAGTGCTGCTCCATGCCACCAATCCAAATGAGTATCCAAGAACTGAGACTTTTGCTGTTAAGTTGAGTTTTTGCCAAACGTTTTATTCTTCTAGTAAGTTCTTCTGTTAATTCAGCCTTCATTGCGCCATGTGATATGCGCATTGTTTGTTTCATTCCGAGGTACTTGTAAAATTCGTCTCCCTTCACTGCCTCGATGTTTTGGCCGTCCCTAAGTTCAAAGTGGCCTGGATATACTTTACCTCGTACGATGTTCATTGTACGGCCTTTTTCCCGTCCAAACCGCAATCCAATATCCATGGAGAATTGTTCTACAATCTTCAACATTTGCTCTAGCTGATTTTTAGTAGCTCCCATAAATTTTAGTTCATCCATATAGAGCAAATGATTGACTTTCTCTCCTACCTCGTTGTTGTTTTTGATATTGTATCCATAGGAAGTAGAATTCAGCCGGTGGGATAGAGGGTTCATCGCGATACAGAACCATATCGGGCTGAGGGCGTCTCATTGAAATATATCTCTTTTTATTGGTATGTTTTCGGTGGTAATCCCGGCTTCATTAAGATACATTTTCGTTTGCGAAGATGTCATGACATGTCTTAAAAAGTTAACAACGTTAGCATCAGTCTTATATATTTGAAGAATCTTTAGTAGTCACTCATGAGGCACAGAGTCGTAAGCCTTTTTATAATCGATGTAAGCCATGTACAGATTCCTACGCTTAGAAAATACCTGGTTACAAATGACAAAGTCGATTATGAGTTGCTCTTTGCAACCCCATTGAACCCTTAGCGCATCCTTTCTGTTGGTCAGCAATGATCTTGTTTCGCTCACAGTGGGCATATAGCCAATGCGCCAAACAGGTTGTTATCAACTTTGTATATTATTGGTCGGTACTTTTATGGATCCTCCATGTTTTCCGGGTCCTCTGATAGAAGGTATGTGGCACCCTGAAATAGGAAGCGTTGCATACTTTCAGGATTGGCGATTACGTCATTAATTAAATTTGTTAATTTTTCGTGGGTACATTGTAGTTTCATGAGCCAGTTCTGTATTCCATCTGAGCCAGATGCCTTCCAGTTATGGGTATCTCTGATAACGCTTGTAACTTCTGCAGTCGTAAACGGCACGTCAGGCATTTGGACATACGTATTCCTGGGAGGTCCGGCGCTCCCCCGCAATCTAGCCTGCTTCAACGTTGCACTGGGCCGTTGTTCCCAACTGTTCTCTCCAAAATTATTCAAAATCATCGCTGCTGGGGAATTTGTTATCCGATTCTCTAGCCCTCTTATTTAACGCTCTGTAGAATGTTTTTTTTTCTGATTGTTTGAATAAGACATTATCTCGTTTTCTTTTATTACTCGATTTGTGCCCTGAAAACACATATAATTTTTGTCTTAAAGTGTCAAAACATTGTTGGTTTATTTGGTTTCCTGAATCAATACGAGCATGGATTCGATATCGAGTCATGATTGATCGATCGCAAGCTTCCAGCCTATGGGACTTACTTCATTGATGTATTCTTTTAGCCTTATTTCCCAAAGAAGTGTTTGTGGCTCTTCCACTGTTTGCGCCGTTCCCGTTCTTCGTACTTTGGTTGCCAGAATTGGAGCAATGGCTTTTCCAGCTCCGTAGATTAACATATGGAAGTGGTCCAACGTGTTCGTCTGGGTGATATAGTTTGGCAGAATTCGGTTGTTCATAATAGTAAAGGCGATTCCTAGTTTTTTTGAGGGGTTCACCCTAGGTAATGGTCGTCTACTTAATGGATCGGTGACATTATACTCTACAATTAGCTTTCTCATATCTGAGAGAGGTGTGTCGAATAATCCTTCGGTGCCCACATTATCTCTATTTAAATCATGTACCTCACCATTCAGCTGTTGCTTCAGGCGTCCCATCCATATGTCCGTCGTCTCCGTCCTGGTTACCATTCTCGTTATTATCGTGATTCTCATTCTCATCATCATCATGATCCTCATTATCTTCGTTGCTGTTGTGCAGTTCGCGTTCTACTTCTTGTTTGATGGTGCTAAGTCTCGCAGCTGGGATGAGATTGTGTCTGATGATAACACGATATTTATCTGCCACTCTCTGCTCTGTTAGATGCAGCTCGGAATAATCTCAAATTATTCTATTTTGTATGAACAGTTTTATTTAACAATGGTTTCCCAATGCCAATTTTATCTGAGCTAATAAAATAAAGCGGAAGGACGTCTCAGTATTTATTGCTCGCGGTGGCTGAAATACATGATTTTTTTCGGACTGGGCGAATGGCTTTACTTTATTTAGCTACTAATGGCCTTAAAACATTTTGGTTTAGATTCCTTGAGTAGATAAAGTGAGGTAAAATATTACTTCGAATCAAATTTTCAGTTCTGAGATTCAATATCCTTTAACAAATTTTAGATAGAAGTTGTAAAACTGAAGTTTAAGAATTTTTTCTTCAAATATTATATGAAACTCTCATTAATATCATGATTGCCGTCTAGTTTACCTCCCTCATCTTCCTCTTTTTCTTTAGAAATAAAACGTTTGCAATTAATTACGATATTATAGTTCAAAAATTAATTAAAAGTTTCAAAACTAGTTGACAATTGGCGTAAAATAGTTAGCGTACTCTGTATCGCCTGAATAATATTTATGATTATTACTATTAAGTCTAATAAAAGTTCCATATACTATTTAAAACATGCAGCTAAATATATAACAGAAACCTCTTTTCAAAAATATTTAACTAACCCGAATTATTCCATTTTGTAGCAACAGTTTTATTTAATAACAGTTTCCCAATGCCAATTTTATCCGAGCTAATAATGTAAAGTGCAAGGACGTCTCAATATTTATATTCATTCGGAAAGTTCGTAATAGACGGATGAGGGAAGTGAGTATTATAACTTTAAAATTATAGTTTTGGTTTCTCAAGCGATAAAGTTACCTCCATTGAGTCAATTCAGAAATAAATTGAAAATACTAAGATATCGTTTCCTATTGTTTTTATTATTTGACGGGTAAAAAATTGGCACCTCTAGATTCCACTATAATTTGTAATTGTTCTACATGCCTATGGCAATTATGCGGTTAATTCCAATTGATCCAGTGATTGATTAGAAGAACGTCTTCACTCTATTTAGCTACTAGTTTGTTTTATACCTTCTGGTTTCGATTTTTTTAATAAAGAAAGCGAGTTAAAATAAATAATGTTTTCCCTTCCAGTACAGACGTTATGCTTTAATAAATTTTTGATGGAATTTGCAAAACCGCAGTATGGGGATGTGACTAAGAAAAGATAAATGATCGGAGCCTAATTTATCTGCCTCGACTTCCTCCTTTTCTTAAAATCTAAAAGTATGACAATTAGTTACGATACTGTATCGTAAAGGTTAATCGAAATTTTAAAGTTAGTGGATATTTGGCGTAATCTGGCTTAGGTGATAATTAATTATGTTGCTCTACGTTTAATTTATCGTCAGAATAATATTTTTATGTAGAATTGTAAAGTTTAACAAAGGTTCCACTGTCTATTTACATTGCTCAACTAAAAATATAGCAGTAACCTATTTTCAAAAAAAAATAACATTTATTTAATGATTTAATCATTCAACGAAGTTAAAAAAATCGTTATCCGAATTATTCCATTTTGTAGCAACAGTTTGACTAGCGTATATCGATACGTAAATAACCCTAGAACTCGTTATCAATCATATGGCTTCGAGCGCATCTGTAGTTAAAAGCGAAAATCCCTCGTAGATATTCTGGCGGGCTTCGCTTCGACGATCTCTAGATCGAGAAATTAAAATAAAATTCGCGTTGCTAAACAATTCAATTTCGAACCCATTGAATTTGGCGAGTGAAAATATTGTTTTGGATTGGTTGATGGGTTAAGCATCGCGCGCAGTTATTTAATTGCCTGTCAAAAATTGGGACATTCTATTAATTAGAGTGGCTTAATGGCAACGCACTTTTGGCTATTCTGAGTAGTTTTTTTGTGTGGATGCGTATACATCGAAATCCCAGGTTTCCATCGTCTAATTCCCTTGGATGAATTATTGAGAGGAACATGTGATTTGCCATACCGTGCATTCATTGGTGGGGCGAGTTTTTCGAGGTGGGAATTCTCGCGTGGCTTGCTGCTAGTCGAGTTTCCAATCTCTTACCGTGACTTTTTACGTCGATCTTATGAGTCAAGCAGTCATTTTGGACACCGGTTGGAATCAATTTTTGATTTTACCTATTAATGGGATTTTTCCAACAGGGTCATTTTAACAGTTTCGGTCGTTAGTTGTGCCTTATCTTTTCTTAAGTGTATCTGAAACTGTCCTTTGGGCGATTTGAATGCTGCTTTAGCAAGGTGAGTTGAGTTGTTTTGTACATTTTTTTGTCTTTCTGTGAACGCTATCATTTCAATATTTTGACGCACGTGGGCGGATTTTTAATGCCCGTTTTAATCTCTTACAGAGGCCCACTTGCCCAACTGTAAAGCTATCTAGCCACCTCTACACAGGTAAATTATTTTTTTTTTAATTCTGATTTCTTGATGGTTGATTTTGATTACCGAGTTATAATGCTCGTCAATTAAGAGTTACGTGTGGAACCTTGCATATCTGTTGTTTCACAGAGTCCTACCGTCGCGTCGGCGTCGGTCTATTCCTACCGTTGGGTCCACTCCTCCCGTTGGGTCTATAACTATCGTTGGGACTATACCTACCGTCGGGTCCATTGCTATCGTCGGGTTCATTGCTATCGACGAGCATCGTTAGCGACAGAGTGTTCCTTGGCTACGTCTGTCTAGCGGTACTACCTTTATAGAGTCTTGCAGTCCTTCGCCTGTCAAGGAAGTCTTCTTCTACCGTGAGTAGTCCTTTTCTGGAAGCTGCTTGAGGAGCTACGCATCAATCGTGTGAGAGATTTCTATTATTTTAAATATATTTAGCGATCATTGCGTGTAATTAACTTTCGAGTTCTAGTTATTATTTTGTTTGGCTTTGTTTTCGAACAAAGATTAAGTTTTAACTCTGCCTCCTTAATTAAGGCCACATTTAGTTTATTCTTATTTCCTTTTAAATGAAGTTTGAATTTTGGGCCAATTTTGTTTAGCCCAAGACGCCCGTTTAAATTTAATAGAACTCTAAAATTCAGTTAAATTCGTTTGATCTAGAGCCAATCTGATTTTTAGATTAAATTCTGAACTTTTAACTGACTGAAGCAATAACGTTGTAGGTCGAACTAGCTTAATTGTTAATGTCAATTTTTCATGATTTTTGGTCTACGTTAGATGCCCGTAGATCAGATAACTGCTATTATTGATACACCCTAGTAGACTTTGCGTTATCCTTAATTTTTTTTTACTGTGGTAATTGGTAATTTTTTTATTAATATTCAAACAAACTGTTCATTATTATTGTCGTACCGGTAACTTGACCGGGGAGTACTTAAGTTGACATACCTTAAGGTCTATAAAGGTCTTGTATTTTTCATATTGTTTTGCGGCAATTACTAACGTATCGCAAACAAGATAGTTAGTTAGTAGTACGGCCCTGTAACGGATCATGATTCGACGCCCGTTATTTAGCATTGATTAAGTGATTATTCGAGTTACTTGAATCCTCTCATAACGAAATCACAAATTGATTTATGCTGGCCTGCGTTCTTATTTTATTGTCGATATTTCTTTTTTAAAATATTATTGCATAAAGAGTTCAACGTTAATTGCGATTGAATAGTTCGGCGTACGTTTAGATTAAGCGTGTGATTTATTTCGCCAAGTATAAAGTCTACTATTTTTCGCTGAAATAAAGTACTACCATAAAATTAATCTACTAGATTTACTAGTCCATTTCTCAACCTCATTCTCATTTTTATGACCAGCTGTTGTATTTCATTAGAAGTAATAAAGCCGATCCTTTGTTTGTTTATGTACCTGTTTCATTTAATTAACTTTTAATTGAGACTCCCAAAGGAAAGTCCCGCTACAGTAAGTATCTGTTTGTTTTTAGTTGCGCTTAATAATTGAAACGTCCTTGATTTACTTTTGATTAATCTTCGACTATTCGTTTATCACTTACTTTAGTTATTTTTGATTAATTTTTGAGTATTTGTTTCTCACCGACTTTAGTTTTCGGTTAATTTGGGTACTTTGCTTATTACCGACTTTGATTTTTCATTAATTTTTAGGTAATTATTTTTCCATTATTAATACTAATAAATTGCCGGCATATATATCTGATCTACATTTCTAACTTATTTTTGTTGTTTTGCTGATCGGTTTTCTTGATAGAATAAAATATAAAATTTATGGTATTCTTTATTTTGTCGCGGAGCTTAAGCTAAAACGAGTTCCATATTTAAATTGGGGGTATTTGTCGCTTGTGCTGTCTATAAACCCGTGGCGCCTTATAAATCAACCCGTCCCTACTCTCTGACATTTGAGCTAGGACCTAATTTATACGCTCGGCAACAACTCGTTTTAGCCTACGCATTGACATACGTTTATCTATACAATATCTAAATTTAAATTCTCAAAATTAAAAGTTTTCTTTCGATTTGGGGTTATTCACTCCCAGTCCTGGAGTGAACGTTTTGCGCCTATTAGAAGGGCAGAAGTGCGTAATAAGTTTTATTAATCAATTGTTTTTCAATGCCAATTTTATCCGGGCTAATAGAGTAAAGTGCAAAGAAGTCTCAATATTTATATTGATTCAGAAAACGAGTAATAGACGGATGAGGGAAGTGAGTATTCCAACTTTTAATTTATAGTCTTGGGTTGTCAAGCGATAAAATTACCGCTGTTAAGTCAATTTCAGAAATGGATTGAAAATACTTCGAGACAATTTTTTTGTAGTTATTATTCGACGGGTACGAAATTGACACCTGTTGATCCAGTTTTCAGTCATTCCAATGAAGCAGCGAACTTATGGAGAGTACCACTTATGTTATCTTACTCCGTCAGATTCTAATAACCATATCCTGCAACTCATATGTTATCGTTATATGATTTTATGAGTGAAGGCCGAAAATCATATTTTTTTCGATTGGGTGAATAACTTCACTTCATCTAGCTACTAATTGATTTTATGCATTTTGCTTTCGATTTCCTGATTAGGGAAAGCGAGGAAAATATTTGTTTGCCCTTCCAGTACAGGCGTTATGATTTAATAGGTACAGTTTAGATGGAGTTTACAAAACCGCACTTTAAGGATGCGACTTAAAAAGATAAATGTAAAACTTGAATTAATATCATGATCGGAGTCTAATTTATCTCCCGCATCTTACTCTTTTTCTATAAAACTTAGTAGATATAAGGCGTAAAATAGTTAACGTATTCCTTCTTAGATGAAATTTAATCATATTGCTCTACGTTTGATTTATCGACAGAATAATATTTTTATGTAGAATTGTAAAGTCTAACAAAGGTTCCAATGACGATTTAAAATGCTCAACTGAAAATATAGCAGTAACCCCTTTTCAAAACATGAACATTTAAATGGGACCTGACAGGATTTAACCTTTCAACGAAGTTGAAAAAAATCTTTATCCGAATTATTTCATTTTGTAGCGACAGCTTTATTTGACAATGCCCAATGCCAATTTAATCCGAGCTAATAAAATAAAGTGCATAGACGTCTCAATATTTATATTCGAAAAGGTCGCAACAGACGGATGTGAGAAATGAGTATTCTAACTTTTAACTCTTAATTTATAGTCTAGGTTTGTCAAGCGATAGAGTTATTGCGGTTGAGTCAATTTCAGAAATTGATTGAATATTCTAAGAGATCGTTTCCTATTGCATTTATTATTTAGCGGGTAAGAGATTAGCTCCATTTAAATTTCAGCATATTTTGAATTTGCTCCACATGTCCATTTCACCTTTGCGTCTAATTCCTCTTGATTGGATTCTCATCGATTCTCTCTTGAAGCCGCTAGTTATTTTACATAGTCATGCCGATGAAGCTGCCAAAATATGGGAAGTCCCATTTCTTACATCTTACTGACCAAATTCTAATAGTAATAATCTTCACCTCCTATTCGTTATTTACTTTTATAAGTGGCGGCTAAAATACTTCTACTTTTGGATTGGGAGAATGTTTTCTTTTTATTTATCGACTAATTGCTATTATATCTCTTAGTTTCGATTCTTTGTGTAAAGAAAGGGAGGTGAAATAATCAATAATTGTTTGCTTGAAATTTCCAGTACAGAGATTTATTATCCTTTAATAAATTTTAGAGTTGGCAGAACCGCAGTTTAAGGATGCGACTTAAAAAGTCGCTTTAATTATATATTTTCTCTTCGTCTTTTTTTCTAGAGCTAAAAGTATTTCATTTAATTACAATATTATAGCTCGAAGTTTAATTAAAAATGTTATAACTCGTGGAAATTGGGACTGAAATAGTTACCATACCCTGGCTGAGATAAAATTTACTTATATTGCTCTACGTTCGATTTATTACCTGAGTAATATTTATAGCTACTATTATAAAGTCTGATAAGGGTTCCACTGGTTTTTTAACAGTATAAATAAAAATATAGCAGCAACCTCTTTTCAATAACATGGACATTTAAATGGAAGTCGCAAAGGCTTAATTTTTCAGCGAATTTGAAATAAAATGTTTCTCCAATTTATCAAATATTATAGAAAAGATGATATAAGAATAGTTAATATTTATATTCGAAAATCTTGTAACAGACGGACGTGGGAAATGAGTATTCTAACTTTAACTTATTGGCAAGCTATAAAATTGCAGCCGTTGAGTGAATTTCAGAAATGAAATGAAAAAACCAAAGGACTGTTCCTTTTTGTAATTATTATTTTTAACATTGAAAATGTTTTTTTATTACGCATGCATCATAATCAACGATTATCGCACGCTGTAGCGTGCATAAAATGATGTTTATGGTGCGCCTACTTTTTTAAAGGTTGCTATAGAAACATTTGATCATGTCAAATGTGACAGATTAATATATTCGTCAATATATCTCTTAAGTTTAATATTTAAAACATTTTTGAGATTATGATGCATTCGTAATAAAAAATAGCGTATGATATACGTGTATAAGAGACTTTTAAAGCCCTTGCGACTTACAAAACACTCCGCTGCGCGTCGTGCTTTGAAATATGTCGCGCGTGCTTTAAAGGCCCTCTTATACACTTATATCATAATATACTATTGTTTTCCTATTATGGGGTATCAAATCACGAAAAAGTGTATGCTACATTTGGCACATCACGTAATATACGTGAGAGATCGTGTTATAGTTTGTTTCTGAGGACGGAATCGGTTCAAATGACAAAAATTAATTAAGGCTAACTGAAACTAATCGAAAGTTGATTGAACGACTAACCCAAACTAACCCGAACTAAGTAATAGTAACCAAAAGCACAAAAAGGGTAAAAATGAATCGAAACAAATTAAAAAAAATGAAGTAAGTTAAAACTAACTCAAAGTAACCGAAATTTGGTGAATAACCAAAACTAACCATAAAAATTAAAATTGGTTATAACCTATCGGATCTGGTTCAAATTACTAAAATAAATTGGAATTAACTGAAACTAACCGAAAGTTGATTCAACGACTAACCGAAACTAACCAAAAGCTCCAAAAAAGGCTAAAACGTATCGGAACAGATTAAAAATATTAAAGTAAGTTAAAACTAACCAAAACGAACCAAATTTTGGCGACCAACCAAAACTACCCAAAAATATTAAATTCAATTATAACGTATCGGCGCCGATTGAAATGACTAAAATTAAAACTAACTGAAATTAACTGAATATTGATTGAACGACTACCCACGACAACTATCTAACCCAATCTAACCTAAACTAACCAAAAGCACCAAATATGGCTAAAACGTATCGAAACAGATTAAAAATATTATAGTAACTTTAAATTAACCCAAATTAACCGAATTTCGGCGACACCCAAAATTAACCAAAAACATTAAAATTGGTTATAACATATCGGAAAGTTGATTGAATGACTAACCAAAACTAATGAAAAGTAACCAAAAGCACCAAAACGGGCTAAAATATATCGAAATAGGTTACACAAATTAAAGTAAGTTAAAACAAACCAAAACGAACCGAATTTTTGCGACTGACAAAACTAACCAGAAACATTATATTTGACTATAACGTATCGGAGCCGGTTCAGATGAATACTTTGGTTTGTTGACAGTGAGTCTCCAATGTCGCATAATGACACGGAAAATTTTAGTGAACGGCACGACACGGTTCATGCATAACTGATTATAACGTATCGGAACCCGCTCAAAATAAGAAAAATAAATTGAGGCTAAGTGAAAATAACCAAAAGTTAATTGGACGACTAACCAAAACTAACCAAATCTATTAAAAGTTATTATATCATATCGGAACCGGCTCAGGTAAGTAAAATAACTTGAGACTAAGTGAAACTAACCGGAAGTTGATTAGACAACTAACCAAAACTAACCAAATTTATTAAACTTGATTATAACGTATCGGAACCGACTCAAATGACTAAAATAGATTGAGACTAAGTGAAACTAACCACAGATCTAGGAAGGGGAAACTAACCGCAAATTGATTAGACGACTAACCAAAATTAACCAAAGCTATTAAAATTTATTATAACGTATCAGAACCAGCTCAAATAAGTGAAATAATTTGGGACTAAGTGAAACTAACCAAAAGTTGATTAGACGACTAACCCAAACTAACCAAATCTATTATAACGTATCGAAACCGACTGAAATGACTAAAATAAGTAGAGACTGTGAATCTAACCTAGTTGATGTAGACGACTAACCAAAAGTAACCAAATTTATTAAACTTAATTATAACGTGTCGGAACAGACTCAAATGACTAAAATAAGCTGAGACTAAGTGAAACTAACCAAAAGTTGATTAGACGACTAACCGAAACTAACCAAATCTATTAAAATTGATTATAACGTATCAGAACCAGCTCAAATAAGGAAAATAAGTTGAGACTAAGTGAAACTGACCGAAAGTTGATTAAACGACTAACCAGAACTAACCAAATCTATTAAAATTGATTATAACGTATCGGAACCGACTCAAATATCTAAAATAAGTTGAGACTAAGTGAAACTAACCGAACGTTGATTAGACGAATAACTAAAACTAACAATATCTATTAGAACTGATTATAATGTAGGAACCGGCTCAAATAAGTAAAATAAGTTGGGACCAAGTGAAACTAACTGTAAGTTGATTCGACGATTATCCAATACTAACCAAATTTATTAAAATTGATTTATAACGTATCGCAACTGACTCAAATGACCAAAAGAGGTTGAGACTAAGTGAAACTACCCGAAAGTTGATTCGACGATTAACAAAGACTAACCAAATCTATTAAAATTGATTATAAAGTATCGTAACCGGTTCAAAAAACTATAATAAGTTGATATTAAGTGAATCTAACTGAAAGTTGATTAGTAGACTAACCAAAACTTACAAAATCTATTAAAATTGATTATAATGAATCGGAACCAGCTCAAATAAGTAAAATAAGTTGAGTCTAAGTGAAACTAACCGACAGTTTATTCGACGATTAACCAAGAATTACCAAATCTATTAAAATTTATTATAACGTATTGTAATCGGTTCAAATGACTAAAATAAGTTGATATTAAGTGAAACTAACCGAAATTAGAATTGACGACTAACCAAAACCAACCAAATCTATTAAAATTGGTTATAACGTATCGGAAACGGTTCAAATGACTAAAGTAAGTTGAGATTGAGTAAAACTAACCGAAACTTGATACGACGACTAACCAAAATTAACCAAATCTATTAAAATTAATTATAACGCGTCGGAACCAGTTCAGATGACTAAAATAAGTTGAGACTAAGTGAAACTAACCGAAAGTTGATTGGCAGACTAACCAAATCTATTGAAATTGGTTACAACATATCGGAACCGGCTCAAATAAGTTAAATAATTTGAGACTCAGTGAAACTAACCGGAAGTGGATTGACGACTAACCAAAACTAACCAAATCCTTTAAAATTGATTATAAAGTATTGGAACCGGTTCAAATCAGTAAAATAAGTTGAGGGAAAACTATCAGAAAGTTGTTTGGACGACTCACCAAAAGTAACCAAATGTATTAAGATTGATTATAACGTAACGGAACCAGCTCAAATAAGTAAAAAAGTTGCGACTAAGAGAAACTAAACGAAAATTGATTAGACGACTAAACAAAACTAACCAAATCTATTAAGATAAATTATAACGAATTGGAACCAACTCAAATGACTAAAATAAGTTGATAACTAATTGAAACTAACCGCGTTGGATCCGGGAATGAGAGACGAATCGAATGCAGTTTTTACAACCACCGCTTATGTTATAAATAGTAAAAACGAACGAAACTCGAAGTAATATGCATTTAGGTGGTATATTTTGGTAAACTAAACTATCGTAATCTGCTAATTTTTTACATTACATTGTGTTAAGGGTGGGTGAGGGTGACTTTTAGTTTCTCACGACAGACTAGTCGTGTTTCATATCGTTAGACGAATCGAATGCAAATGGTCTTTTGCTCTTTACAACTACACTTGTAACATTTTAAATTGTAAAAAAGAACAAGACATGAAGTAATTTTAATTTATTTGGTATATTTTGGTAAACTAAACTTACTCACCCAAACTTCTATCAACTTAATATTTCCACACAATTATGAGTTTCTCAGATCTCAAATTTCTTAGCATTGCATTCTGCTTCGGCATTTTCAATGTCACCCCCGGTTGCATCTTTGTGAAGGACTGTGAATTTTTAGTCTCCCTCTTTTTCTTAAGACTCAAAGGTATTAAATTATTATACAGGGTGTCTCTAAAAGGTATGTACGAAATCCTATGACATATTACTGATATCAAAATAAGCCCATTTAAACCAACTTATCTTTGTCCGAAATTGCTCCGTTCCCGAGATACAGGGTGGTAAAGTTAAAAAATAAAAATCTATTTTTTTTATTTTGTTCATTTTGTAACGTATTACTTTCAAATCTAGTACTCAGGGGTTTTTTGATATGCGAAACCCGAATTTGGATACCATTTCACTGTGGCCGTTATGGGGCGCTTTACGGTGTACTTCTGATGGTTTTAAGTGACCGTAACATTTTTCTCAGTGTAATTTTCTTATTTCTATTTTAAGAAAATGATGTTTTGAACACTTTAATGCAAAAAAGTTACTCCTGTTAAGAACCGTTAATGTAAGCCGTTGTCGAGATATTTCGATACATTACATATCATAAACTTTTAATAAGTGCTCAAAATGACCTCCGTTAACATAAGTACAAAGATTAACACGACGTAGAAAATTTAAATTTACTCTTTGCATCAATTCCGGATCGTTCTTTAACATGTTGGTTGCATTTTGAAGTCTCCTCTATAGTTCATCTTCATTATTAATTAGCCTGGAATATACCATTTGTTTTAAGGTCTCACTTAAAAGGTAATATTTAACAACGTTTGCATAATACCAATATCATCAGAGCAATTTTCATATTTCGATAAGTTCGATGTGGAAAAGGAATATTCTAAATTTTAATTTATTATTAGTTTCTTGTTGTTCATTTCAGAAATGGATTGAAAACAGTAAGCAGTTGTTCCTCTTGTATTAATTTTTTGACGAATTAGTAATAAGCTTGTTTATGACAGCTGAAGCATGCCATAATTACGATTAGTTAGCGCTGTTTAATTTAGATGATAGTTTTTTTTGGTAAGTTTTTTTTTAATAACAAGTGTTTTCCTTTACGTCAGCGGTGGCTGACTTATTTATTGGAATCTACACATGTTTCCATAATTATTGTACCTTCGGTATTTTTCAGAGTGGAGTAAACTATATAATAGCTAAAATAAGTGATTCAATCATTTAATTCACTGTTAATCTTTAAATCACGATGTTCTGAAGGCCTGCATGTGATTTTAAACGTTTTTTTGCGAAATGTTTGCAAATAACCGGAGATCTGATATACAAAAGAAAAACTAATAATATTTTCTACATTTATGTTATCGAATTTGTAACGTTTTCATTTGGTTTACTGTGACCAAACTCAAATTTGATTAGTCTATTCTTGACTAAATGGTGAACCACTTATTATTGACTAAATGGTGAACAACTCAAGAATCGGCGATTTTTCTTATGTCGATCCAAGTAAAGATTATTAATACGCATAATGGCCTCCACCGCTAGGTGAATGAAGTGTGGAAAGTGAAATGCAGTTACCTTCTTCCGGAAATTCAAAGCCGATATTGGCTAGGTTATCTTTGGAGCAGTTTTCCGTAGCGACTTGGCGTACCGCGTATTACGAAAATTGGGATTTACTTTTGCACGTTTCTTTAATGAATGGCAGGTCGAATGGTTATTACCTTTTAGCAAGGTCGAGTAATTGATTAATTTAGGCTTTGGTACATCGAAGGTCTGCGTTTTTCTTTTCAAAACCGCTTTTGACGTGCGGCTATTCCTCTATTGTTCAGTCGTAATTTTTGTAGTGGGGTTATTAGAGGATACTCCTCTGCTTCTGGAAAGTTTTCAAGATCACTCTACGTCAGTTTGCCGTGCTTTGAAGCAGTGTGGTCGGGTGGAAGTTGTTTAATTTTACCTGATGGGATTTTTTCCAGCCGACCAATTTTTGGGGTTCATGCCTTATTTGCCTCGTCTTTAGTAGTTGTTGGTTAGTGCCTGGAACTCTCTCCGTAACTGGGATTTAATGCCGCTTTAGCTAGGTGAGTGATTCTGTTTTTCTGTCTCTCTACTACGAATGTCCATTTTGGGACGCCGTGAGTGGATTTTAATTGTGTCTTAATTCCTTTACAGCTGCCTTCTCGTCCATCCACGAGGTACATACCTAAGCGTTCCAACGATCTAGTCAAATAGTAACCATTTACAGGTAATTTTTTTTATTCTCTGTTTTTCTCTCGATGCTTTATTCTGATTCTTTGGTCATGAGTTACATGCGGAACCTTCAATATCTTGACGTTCTACAGGGTTCGACCGACAGGGATTTTCTACCGAGGTACTTCGACCGGCAGGGTTTTATCTACGAGCTTTTGCAGCTCCGTAACTGGTCAAGCTTTCCTTCGTGGATTGCGACTTGCTCCGGATACCGTTAGAGTTCTTCTTCATCAGAGGAAGCGTATGGTTTCTTCCCTTACGGAAAACCTCCAAGAAGCCATCATCTGAATGTGAGCTACTTTACCTTACCTTTATTATTAGTATTTGTTTCTATTTTTCCCTGTTCTCTCTATCTTGAAATATATACACCTAATCGTAATTTTATTCGTTCTGGTTAATCAGTACTAACAATTGAAAAATAAAATAAACAACCAAGTATTGATTTAATAATGGAAGGCCGTAAGTAAGCAAGTATTAAAAATTGAAAAGTAACACGAAAAAAAAAACAAGTATTAAAGATAAAGCCAATAAAAAACTGTAGCAGTTATGGTAAGTAAATTGAGCCAAAACGTTTCAAACATAGAGCGCAAATTATACTAAATCAATTGTACTTACTGTCTTTATTTTCATTTATCTTTCCTTCCCAGTTAGTTAAATGAATAATTAAATAACACAGGTAAATTCAGTATGTAGAAAGTTGGTTTATTACCCAATATATCCAGTAGGAAAAAGGAAAAATAAGGTGATGATTTTTCCAGTCAAATGGAAAAGAGTGTACTAAATTGTGTCCAGTACTCTATACCGCTTTCGCTTAATAATGCGACCATAGAAAATTTTACTTCGTTGCTTGATGGTTAACGAAAAAAAATCACAATTATTAATCAAATTATTTCACTCAAATAAAAGCCAAACAAACAAATTAAAAATATAAATTTACGTTTTTTCTTTAAAGATCACCAAGTTCAAGTAACATAAATAATTCACTTGTTTATTGAGGTGCGCAAACCATGATATGTTGTCACAATGCCGCTTTACAAACTATTTAAATATTTATAGCTAAAACTAGGTACACCAATAATAAATGTTGCCTTGGGCAATCAAATCAGAAGATTGAGTGCTCTCTTCGTTAATCAATTATTAACCAAAGTCTGTCTGACCATAAAGGCATTCTTCTTAGAGGTTAGAAAACTAGATCAGGAATAAGACACAATCAACGCCAAATCTACTGAAAGAGAGCGAGTGCTTCCTAATAAAGGTACCTAAATAAATCGATATTCAGGAAAAATATCACGTAGCTCGTCCCAACTATGCAGCGAATTTCATAAAATTATATCCGATTTATTTTATTAAACCACGGGCCTGTCTCGGCTAGTTAAAATGTTAAATCAATTGACAAGAATAAAGCAAGCTGAATCTTAGATTTTGATTTATTTGTCGGATCAATGAAAATGATCTTAATTTTTGAGAATAAAATACGTTAAATTTTATATTTCAACCTATTAATCAGAGCAAAGAAAATTATCTTAGCAAAAAAAATCGAATAAGTTAAAACTTAGGTCTGGAGCAAAGAAAATTACAGTTTGGCGTATCTTCGTTAATAGGGTAAACTAAATTAGATTTCGGGTTTATTAAATTCGGGCATTCAAATCAACTTAATTTTGCATTTATTTAAATAATTAATTTGGTGGTTGCGAAGCTTAGGCTAAAACGAGTACGATATTTCAACTTTGGGGTACTTCTTGCTTGTGCCGTCTACAAACCCGTAGCGCCTTAAGCAGGACGCCCACAGAATCGGCACAGACCGGCTCGGCACGGCCAGCACTGCCGGCATTCGTTATTAAACGAGATGCCGTTCCGCGCTGTTCCGATTGAATGTGCGCTGCCTCGTTTAATAACGTACATAGCAACTTATGCCGGCCGTGCTGGCCGGTCTGTGCCGATTCAGTGGGCGTCCTGCTTTATAAATAAAACCCACCCCTACTATCCGACCCTAGAGCTGGGGCCTATTTTCACGCTTTGAACACTAGCTTATGCATCTATACTTGTAAAACCACCCAATTTAATTTTTTTATGTGATATTATTCACCCTCAGTGAAGGTTTTGCGCCAATTTAAAAGAAAAGAAAATGCGTGACAAATTAGTCAGTAAACGCATTTTTATCGATTTAAATTTTTTTCGAATTTTTACAAAAAGGTAAAGAAAAATTATTGATATCAACACATCAAGTTTTAAAACTTTAGGAATAAAGGACTTTGTTTCCTACTATACTTATGCTTTTGAATCTGCTGAATTCGAAAATGAGCACTGTTTAATGGAAAATTATTAGTTTTCGAAATTTGATTTTTTTTAACGGGACACCCACTATTTTGTTAAATTCTTTTTTAACTTTGCAACAAAACAAATCTAGCAAACCATCTTATGGTAATAAACCAATTTTTCGTTTAGCTATCTATCTGTTTAATTTATTATCTTAGTATTAGTATTCCAACAGGGAAGCAATTAGTAAGCATAATTTAACTGAATTTATATCGATTTGAAATGTTTTATTTTGAACTGATTTAACTTCTAGTTTTATTTTTTATATTTTATAATTTTATTAGAAATTTTTTAGCCCCCAAAGTTGCTTTTGTTATTTGCGGAACCTCAGCCAAAACGGGCCATGGGAACATTCAGAGTTGTGTCATCTATAATCTCTCCTGCAGTTGAGCTGGGGCATAATTTACAAGCTTCGAAGACAGCTGGTCCAGAACTATGTATAGTAATTTTCTCAATTTAACTTTATTCACTCAGTTCCTTCTAATCTGAGTTGGAGATAAATAAATAAAATTAGAAAATACAGGCAGGTCATGGCAGTATCATTTTCGCATACTTATCTCTCTTAGGCAGCCGCATATTATCATTAGAGCGAATATTGCTCCTAATAACTGAAATATACCACATTAAAAGGCATTAATAGAAATTTATTATTTGTGGGTGAGTTATGTAAACGTTTTATAATAACCCATCCTCCATTATGTCGCATACGCCGCCTTTTTGCTGGTCAAATGAATGGGTAAGATATAGAATCTGGTCTAAACTTCCTTATCAAAGAACAACTCGAAGAAGTTGTATTCTTCTTCCATATCACTTTTTTTATAGTTAAATATTTTCATCGACCAGAAGACCAAAATCTCGCTAAAAATTCTGATACGGCTTCTGATAAACGTTGTGTTAGCTTTTAGTTAGGATTCTTTGTCTTTGTTATCTGCACTGGTATTTTCTGGTGAGAATATCGTTATTTTTTATGGAATTTCATCATTAGCAGCGTTATTATTTCCTTCAAATTGTCCAAACAATTTAACAAAAATTAGAAGCTTTTGTATATAACCGAAAAAGAAACAAGAGTAATTAGTAAAAGCAATCATCAACAAATCATCTTTAAGGTATATGAAATGTATATACACCGTTAAAGTAATCAGTGGGAATAAAACCTAGACCTAATTATTTATTGCCAATGAAAATCAAATATAACGGAACAAAAAGAAGAAATCCACTTAAAAACTCGATAAATTTCAAATTGCGGATTGCTAATTATTATTGTCTGTCAATATTATTCACCGTTAGGTTTTAATGCCGTTATCTATATTTGAATAAATTTATTTAACTGAGATGGCTACATCGTCTTTTTTAAAGCAGCTAATTTATGGTCGAGGGCTCGGAAGCAATAAATTTACCGCTAAACGAGACAAAAGGTCAAACTGAAAACGACAGGCGTCAGTTTTCAAAAAAGCAGTGAAATAAATTTGAATAACAACGTGCCCCACCAAGGATCTCGTTTCCCAACCGACAAGCACACTTCTTAAACGTAAATTACAATAACGAAGTTAGGATCTCCTTGCGGTATCATAAAGCTTTCATCGAAGACGCTGTTGTGAAACAACGTTTACCAGAGGAAGCCTTTGCGTTTGATAAATAGTTAAAGAAAAGCAGATTGCTTGAAGTAATATTTATATCTTCCATAATATACCAAAATGCATGTTGCTTTAGAAACTTTTCAAAAAGGCGATCACTCGGAAAATTACACCATTCATCATGGTCGAAAAATAATTACTCTTGGACAGTTAGTCATGAGACCAAATCGCTTCGCCATCATTTCGCATCCAAACTTTTATTGACAAACATACACAACGTAACAAGCAAACTTCTAAAGCTTAAATTACAATAACGTAGTTGTGAACTGCTTGGGGCACCATAAAACCTTTATCGAATGCCTTGACGTGAAACAAACTTTATCAGGGGAAGCTTTTGTGTTTAATAAATAAATAGAATGAAAAGAGCAGCATGCTGCAGGTAATTTTGTATATATTTGATTAAAAATAATAAGTGTCCTTTGTGCCAAAAGCTTATTATGCAGCGGGAATAATTAATTTATAGGGTACTAATTGCAAAGATATTCTATGAATAAATTACACAGGAAAGTACATAAATTTAAATGGCATGAAAACCTATGCAGCATGCAATGGATATTTTTCACCTAAGAATAAAATACAGCATGTCCCAGCCAAGAGGTTACCCATTTTATATGGTTATAATACCTAAGACGCATGCTAGAAGTAAGCGGCTTGCCATCTTCAACTTCTATTGGGTTAATGTGGGATTTTTTTATGGCAGTGGCAACACACTAAAGGGAGATCCTATGGCACTCGACGAGCGGTGTGTGTGTGCGAATATGGTGATTGATTAAGACGGTTCTTGAATACCTGTAAGTTTAATTAAGGGCCTGGGAGTGAGTTCAACAGTGATGCAGTGCGCCAGACAAAGGAATTCTCAAATCTGGGGAATATCCGCGGTGAAAATATCTGTAAAACATAGATATGTGGGCCACATGTCCGCGGTGTTCCAGACTATCCAGATCGCTGGTCAATACAGCGGCTTTAGGGTGTGCTTTGGTGCGGCAACCCAAATTTGTGTGAGTAATAATCTAAGCACGTTCTTATCTGCGCTTTGTAGAGCAAGAGCAGCTGCTGCAGTGTATACACTTTTTTGTTGCGAAATAGAGCACCAGCTTCTGAGAGCACCCTACATATACATGTAAAGAAAGAGAAAATTGAAGTTGGAATTTGCGAGGGTTCTTATGGGATGCTAAAGCAGATGGTTCGAGAGGGGAGACAGAGAATCGAAGACCAGCGCAGTGCACCCATACGCATTTAAACATTCCATATATGAATTTGGCACCCGGGGCTTTTCTATTGGTCGGTGGGATAACGCGGCCGTGTTAGAACCAATAGATGGAGTGGTGCGAAAATGATATATGGAATGTTATTCAGTACGTAATCCATATATGGAATGTTATTAAGTTACAAGCACAAGAATAAATGCAAATTTAGGTAATAAAAAAGTACTTTATTAAAAAACAAAACAAAATACACATTCAGCATAATTTGTCCTAATGCTTATTGCCGTGTTTTATTGCATTTGGCTGATTTGCTGCAATATTGGCAGAAAGACTATGACGTCGTCGTTTTATTCTTTTTTTTTACAGGTTCTTCTTTGGCTGGTCGCTCATAAGCGAGTCTCTTAGAACCCCTTGTTATACCTGCTCTCCTCCTATTTATCGCAGTTGGTTGTACTCTTATATTTGCTTTACTTCTAAAACGCCTTGCAGAAGAACTTCTCTCCGTATTTAAAAAACTTTCCCAAGCGGTGCTTGTTTTATTATGTGCCAAGCGTTGTTTTGATACTTTTAGTGTTGTTGAACTTGTGCCAAACTCTAAATTATTTTCTTTTAGTGTATCTAAGATATCTGAAAAAGTATATTCTTGTTTCTCGAGCTCCTGGTTTTCGCTTAATTCACTTAAGGAAACCACATCTTCAGTTGAGTATACATTTTGATTCTTAAGACTAGAATCGGCTTCTAAGACAGTTTTCGAAGTAGACGGCAAAGGTTCTGATATTAGCGCATTATAAAATGTAACGGTTGAGCTTTTTCACCAAATGCTAATTTAGCTATTTCATATCGATCTTCTGAATTACTAGCTGGTACGTTGCAAAAAGAAATATTGGAGAAGTATGCAACTGCTGTCTGATGTTTACAAAAAGATCCTAGTCTCCCTACTTCACAACTGCAAAATCCAGAGGCTATATCAACTTCGTAAAAAATATCACTATTTTGTCCACTAGGCACTTTATACAGCTCGTCTGGTATTTTAATGATATTCTGCTTTTTCAGGTATTTAACTTTCTCAATCTTGGAGTTGCATCTCTATTATTAACAAAATTTCTTAAACGTCTTTTGTAGTACTCTTTTAACGCAATGCATAAAAATCAATCGAAGATACAGCATTATACGCTTTATTTATACGCAGTACTATGTCTTTAAAAAGTCTTACCGTAATTTCGCTCAAATTGATATTCTGGAATCTTTTGAATAAATGTTGACCACTCTGTACCATGCCATGTTTTTCTCATATAGCCAACACCAGATAAACTGACATATATGGAAGCGACATAAAAGAGTTCTGGTTTCTGGCCAAACAATTTTCAGAGCTTTTCGTTCAGCGTCGCTGTCATCAGTTATGAACAATTTGGGGCCCATTTCCACCAAAAGCATTATCAACAGTGTCTTTGACTAGTTGATAACCTACAACATAGTCATCAATGGTTTGATCTTTAGCCACAATAACTGCTAAGGGCACTGCACCAATCCCACATGATGTTAACATAAACGGCACTGAATGACTCAAGGTATCGCACGATGCTGTACTATCCGTAAAGGCAATATCCTTTTCGAATGGCAAATTGTGTGCCCTCTGCATGATTGGAGTTACAACAAGGATGATAAATGGATGTTCATTGTACTTCACTATTATACCTTCATTCTCATAGGCCTCCATTTTGTCTTTTAATTTCTGAAAAATACAAAAATTTTAAAATGTAACAATAACTCTATGTACAGCGTGATTCAGTTTTATTCTAGGATACTTCAACAGACGATATAAAACCATGAAATGTGAATCTATTTTGGGCCGGTATAATTTAACTTTTTTATTAATAACTTAAATATTTGAAAATGTTCCCATGCATCTCAAAAATTAAACTGAATTATCCTGTATTTTTTTGTAAACTGAATTCCAATATTTCCTTGCACGAACCCCGCAAACATTTTACTTAATTGTTTTTAACGTCAAAAATAAAGAATTTCTTCGAGTTGATCCATAAAACTTGACCACTCTGTACCTCTATGACTCCAACTCCTGCGAGGCCCTAAATTTGTTTTTCTCCATATGTTGTGCCATTGCTGCACAGTCCTATATTTTGGATTAATAACTGCGTTTGGCCAGTTCTTTACTGCATGACTCCTTAATACTCATACCATTCTCAAAATAAGTAATAAATTCTGCTTTGATGTCAGTAGAAGGCCGCAGATATGAAATACTTTCGGCTGATTCCAAATCATGATTATGAGCACTAAGATTTTGTATGGTGCCTGGAAGTCCTTCCTTAAAACAAAATATACAGCTTTTGTAGCATTGTGTTTTATGAAGAACCAAAATAATGAATATGGTATTAAAGTTGCGGCAACGTTGTCGGTCTCGCTCTCAGATTGACTATCAAAATTTCGCAAATTTTCCGATTTCTTTAAAAGAAGTTAAATCCCAAAAAGGTAGTGTGGCATAGTTATTGTTTAGTGAACAATCCTGAATAAAATGTGTGCCTATTGTGCTTTGTTTCTGCCCGTTTTCGAGAATAACTTTTTCTTATATTCCTGATTTGTTTACCTTTGGCGACGGCTTGTGTATTCGATCCACCTGCGCTGTTGCCACGTTGAGCCAACTATTTATCCTTAAACATGATCTGCTTAAAGTGTGACAGTAACCTTGGCGATCAAAGGGATGCAATAGCATGCGATTCTTGTGAGCGCAAAATGCATCGCTCATGCTCAGGTCTTACAGCTTCGGAGTTTCGAGTGATGGACCTACGAAATAACCGTCAACTAAAATTCTTCTGTCAGGACTGTCTTGAAGGGCTCGCCGCCGTACCAAAAATGGGAAAACATTTGAGCGACTTGCAGGCCCAATTCGACGGCTTCAGATCTAGATTGGACTCGCTGTTGTTCCCGTAGAGGCTCATTCTCCTAGACCCATAAATGAGTTTGTTTCCGAGAGATGAGCGATAGACAGGAGCGAGCTCGTAATATTATGATTTTTAATATCAAAAAGTCAAACAACGATAAACAGCTAGTCTCTGATTTGCTAGGTGAGATCAGTACGAATCAAATTCAAATCAAGCAAGTGTCGCGAGTAGGAAAACCGAACAAAAATGGTCATCAGGCTCTTAAAGTTGAACTATCTAATTCTGATGAAGTTAAACATGTACTCAGGTGCAAATCAAAACTTGACAAGTCTCGTTCGATTTTCATTAACGCTGACCTTACTCCCGACCAAAGGGAGCATTTGGATTCATTGAGAACCCAACTGAGAGATCGAACCGCAAGTGGAGAAGCTGAATTGACCATTTCTTACGTCCGTGGAGTTCCTCAAATCATTAAAAAAAACTGATATCGTCCCAAAATCATCACCCTCAGTCGTTTAATGAGTTATCAGTTTACTATCAGAGCGTGCGGGGCTTACAGACTAAACTAAACGCATTACATCTTAGTGTGGCTGTCTCCCCCTTTAAGATTATTTTATTGACGGAGACGTGGCTGAGTGACGAGTTCCATGACGCCGAACTTGGTTTAGGTGGCTACCATACATATCGTAAGGACAGGTCGCTACTGGTTTTGGCAGGGGAGGAGGTGTAATCATTGCTGTGGACAAAGGAATTGACAGTAGTATTATTGATCTGGATGTTGATTATGAGGCGGTGTCTGTCTTCCTGAACCTAGGTAAACGCCAATTTGTATTAAGTGCAGTCTATCTTCCACCCAACTCCAACGTCGCTACTTATACAACATTTTGTTTATACATGGAAGTACTTTGTGAACTCTACCCAAATGCCGAACTTTGTATTATTGGGGACTTTAATCTACCCCATGCTAGTTGGACTGATGAAAACCTTAGCTCGTGCTGTGCCCCCTCACCCAACGCGCCGAAAAGTGAAAAAGACTCATTAGAACTATTAGCCAACCTGTGTTCTTATCACAACCTTTTCCAAGTGAACAGTATCCCAAACTTCAGGAATGTAATTCTCGATCTAGTACTCGCGAATGTCGAGGGCACTACTGTCTCTAGGGCCGAAGACATTCTGATTCCGGAGGACCCACACCACCCGTCGTTGGAAATCCTGATTTCCGGGCGGATAGGAGGAACCCTATTGCTTGGTTTCCAGGAAAGTTATTATGATTTTAAAAATGCAGATTTTGCATCCATAAATAATTACCTAAATTGCGTCCTTTGAGACGAAATCTTAAAAGATCAACCATTAGATACTATGATTAGCATTTTTTATGACATTTTTTACACAGCCATAGACTTGTTTGTACCACAAAAAAATCTACCAACTTTTAAATTTCCTCGCTGGTTCTCTCGTGAATTACGACACCTTGTCTCATTGAAAAAGACAGCTCACAAAAAATACAAAACTTCCAACACTCCTGATGATTATGATTCATTTTCCTTATTAAGAGCTCAGTGTAAAACACTTGCTAGATCATGTCGTGCGGATTTTGTGCATAATACTGAATTATCCCTACTCGATAACATCAAAGGTTTTTGGAACTTCATTAACGCCAAGAAACAATATCCTGGACTACCGAGAGAAATGCACTTAAACGAATTATCATCTAGCTCCGGACCTGATATGGCAAATCTATTTGCTTCCTATTTTTCGAGTGTATTCTCAAACAAATCTAATCCTAGTTTTGTTGCTAATCAAGATTATTTAAATATTAAAAACCTTAACCACTATCAAATTCCTATATCAGACATATTCAATAAGCTTTCCAGTCTCGACATCAACAAGGACCCTGGACCTGATGGAGTGCCTCCAAGGCTTCTAAGGTTTTGTTGTTTCATACTCGCAAGGCCCATTGTATTTCATTTTTAATAAATCTCTCGAAATAGGTGTTTTTCCAAATCATTGGAAGCTGAGTTATGTCATACCAATTTATAAATCTGGGGACAAATCGAATATAAAAAATTATCGGCCTATATCTATACTGAGTAGTATTCCAAAGCTTTTCGAATGCCTTATTACGGACTACCTAACGTCCGAATTGGGTGCTTAATCTAATATCTTATGTTGATTTTCTTTCGGGCGCTTTGGAGGGCGGGTATGAGGTGGACGCGGTGTACACTGATTTTTCCAAGGCGTTTGACAGGGTCAACCACGAAATCCTCATAGCAAAGCTTGCATCTGTTGGCCTGAGTGGATGCCTCTTGGCCTGGCTTTCATCCTACCTCCGTGATAGATCTTTCTGTGTTCGCCCGGGAAATTTCATTTCCAGGGAGATGGCTGCCACTTCTGGTGTGCCACAAAGGTCTCATTTAGGACCCCTGCTTTTTAAGGTTTTCATTAATGACATAACCAAGAATTTCTCATTTGTATCCAGTCTTTTGTTTGCCGACGACCTAAAACTCTTTATGAAGATATCATCATTCGTCGAAGCTATGCACCTGCAGAACCAGCTTGACCTGCTTGGTCAATGGTATGCAATTAACTGCATGGACTTAAATATACAGAAATGTCACGTTATGAGATTTTATCGCTCCAAAAACCCTACTATATTTAATTACAGCATTCTCGGCGAAGATCTTTCAGTAGTTGAAACAGTCCGCGACTTAGGCGTCACCCATGATACTAGTTTGTCATTTGTTCCCCACATTAACATTATCTGTAATAAATCACTTCGGATGTTGGGTTTTATTAAGCGAACTACCTCAGAATTTGTTAATGTTAATGCCCTAAAAATCCTTTATTGTTCCTTGGTTAGGCCTCACTTGGAATATTGTTCTTCCGTCTGGACACCCTACTATGCTGTTCATATAAACAAAATCGAACAAATCCAGAGGAAATTCCTTCGATATGTAGCATACAAACAGCACATACCCACTGATAATATTATCTACTCAAATCTGGAAAAAACGCTTAGTATAAATACCCTATGCTTGCGTCGGAGACATCACGACCTTAAGCTTTTATTTAGCCTTATTAACTATAGAGCCTACGATCCCCATTTGCTTCCCTTTCATATTCCGCTCCGTTGCACTCGAAACACCAATATCTTTGCCCAACCGTATCACAGAACTAATTACGGCACAAATTCGCCCATGGCGCGCATTCTACGAATCGCTAATTCGGTTGATATTGACTTTTTCGGCATTTCTTACAAGTTTCTTGCTGACTTAAGGATATCTGTAATATGCCTTGTACTTTTTCTATATTCCTCTAAACAGTATACTTTCACAATATCGAATTGTATTGATTAAAACGCTTGCTCTGTTCATGTTAATTTTGAATTGTTAATATTTCATTATTTCTTTTTTTAGTATTTGCTTTTGTTCTTTCATTTTTTTTTGTACTAGTATTGATTCTATTTACTTATTTTTTTAATTTTATTATTACTTTATTTTTATATTATTAATTTTACTACCACACTTGTAACCTAATATTGGGCTAGTCCCGTTGATGGATGAATAAATGAATATGGAAAGGGCAAAAAATTGCAATAAAATTTAAATTTACAATATAAGTGAATTTTTGTCGCGATTCAATGATTTCTCGTCCTTAAAATCGCTTTTCTAGATAATAATATCTAACATCTATTATTTTTGTGCGTTCTGCCCTATATTTTGTAAATATATGCAACTTACCTTAACGCATTTATCTTTTTTTCTTGTGTCCTTTGTACTATGTTTAACAGAAAATTTTATTTTGGCTTCACAATTACAATTCTTAGATTTCCCTTTTTCATTTTCATTTGCATCTACCCTTTGATAGCCTGGGTGGTGACAAATAAATATTTCGCTACAATAAACATTCTTTATAGGAGCATATTGCAACATTTACGCCGTATTCAATATTTCTTTACCTGCACACAAAATGGGGAGGTTTTGCCAATATTGGTCTCCAATTTGAAATTATAAGACTTTCGTATTCTTCCATCCACTTATTAAAGTCTTGTTCATTGTATATGTTTGCCCTGTAATGGTCTGCAGTGATCAGCACATGAGTAAAACTTTCCGTTAGATTAATTTTTAATCTATCCACAAACACAACGGCAGCAAGCGTTTACACACAATACACACCGAACAGTGAACACCGATAATAATTATAATATTATTACATTATACACTGAATAAGAAGGCTTTAAAATTATATTAGCGATTCTTTACCGAAATCGTTAAAAAGCATAATAGTATATTATGATATAAGTGTATAAGAGGGCCTTTAAAGCACGCGAGACATATTATTTCAAAACACGATGCGCAGCGAAGTGTTTTGTAAGTCGCAAGGGCTTTAAAGACCTCTTATACACGTATATCAAACGCTATTTTTTATTACGAATGCATCATAATTTCAAAAATGTTTTAGATATTAAACTTACGGGATATATTGACGAATATATTAATTTGTCACTGTTGGCTTCAATGGACTGTTTTAAGATTCTTCTTGAATAATACACTTCTTTCACACTAAATTGAACTCTATTAATGTAAAAAAGTTACAATTTCTTAAAATAATAGAATCTGTCTATCTGACAAAAAATGTCTTAATTATTGACAATAACAAAACTGCCACCCGCTCGGAACATATCATTTGTAGGAAGTAGCGTGGTGTTATCATGTGGTTGAGTTTATCACCGAACATACCGCCCACCTTGAAATATTTATTTCAACTAACAATATCAAACTCAATAAAGTTTAATTTTAATGTTTAACAACTTGCTTCTATGGGCAATACGCACAATTTGGTTACCGCGCGTTTGCAAATCGAACGATCACTACACTGGACTGTAACAATGCGTGTAATATTGTCTGAGCCAGTATGCAGTTCAATCACACGTCCAACCTTGCATTTGCAGACCGGTACATTGCCCTCTTTAATAATGACTAAACTGACAACCTTTAGCAAATTTGGAAACTCCTTCCTCCATTTTACTCGCAGCTGTAATTCTGAGATGTACTCCTGATTCCACCTTTTCCAGAACTGCTGAACCATCTGCTGTAAATGTTGGAACTTGCGAAGGCGGGTTTCGGGTATATTGTTATAATCTTCTTCAGGAATAGATGTGTGATTTTCCAATCAGAAAATGAGCTGGAGAGAGGGGGGTCGTATCTTGCGGGTCCGATGACAACGGAGATAACGGTCGAGAGTTTGGCACTCCTTCTATTTGAGTTATAACCGTGCTAAGATCCTCGTAAGTAAGGCTAGCGCCATCGACAACACGTTTAAGGTGAAATTTAATACTTTTAACGTCAGCTTCCCACAAACCCCCAAAATTCGGAGCTCGAGGTAGCATGAAATGCCAGGAAATTCCTTCGGCTGATAATTCTGAAGCTATCCCATCAAAGTTGGAACGTAAAAATGTCTGAATGATTGAGTTAGATCCCATAAAATTAGTCCCGTTATCAGAGTAAAAATGTAAGGGCTTGCCTCTTCTAGCAACAAACCTTTTAAGAACCGCAAGAAAGGCTTGACTGGGTCAAATCACTGAAAACCTCTAACCTATAAATAAACATATTTAGTATTCATACACACAAAAATACATATATACCCCTTTAAGATTTTAGGATTTCTGGTTTTTCTATCTCTAAGAGAAGAGAGATAGGATCCGCGTAGTCAACACCAGTGTGAGAAAAAACTGGTTGATAACTAGAGACACGGTAGTCGGGAAGATTACCCATCGAATAACTAACGGTAGTTGGATCTGATTTAAAACAAATAACACAACCCTTTACTATAGTCCTAGCTATTCTACGCCCTGACATAGGCCAAAATCTTTAGCGAGTTGCATATAAAATTTGCTGAGGCCCGCAATGCATAAGCTTTACATGTAAATGTTTCACAATAAGGATAGTTAAAGGATGCTTACTATGTAATAAAGCAGGATGTTTCTGCTCATCAGGTAAGTTTGCATTCTGAAGTCTACCACCAACTCTTATTAAACCAATTTTATCACAATACGGTTTTAAACATAGCAAACTACTCGAATTATTCAATGATCGTTTGTTATTTAGTAGATTGTAACCTTTCGGAAATGATTGAATTTGAGATATTTTAACTAATTTGTGGCGAGCCTCATTAAGTTCTTCAGAGGTCAAAGGTCCAACAGACATTTTTTTATTTTTTAGTCGTTGAATAAATCTCACACAATATGCCATAACTCTTTGCAATTTTATTATAGACGAATATTTGTTAAAGTCAAATTTAGGGACTTCTAGAACGCATGTGGCATGGCTTATTACCCTTTGTTCAGGTAAGTCTTGAGGCACCTCAATTACCCTTGGATTATCGACATCAAAGTTAGAAAAGAGTCTGGTGGGACCCTTCCACCATAAATTAAAATGGAGCAACGATTCGGTAGATACGCCTCTAGAGAGACAATCCGCTGGATTCTCATCTGATTTAACATGAAACCAGTCACAAGGCTTAGACATATTCTGAACCTGAGTCACCCTGTTTGCTACAAAGGTTTTCCAGCGACTTGGGCATCCCTTAATCCAACGAAGAGTAATTGTCGAATCTGTCCAATAAAAAATCCTGCCTGATTTTATCTTTATAGACTGATTTATCCTCTCAACAAGTTTACAGGTAAGCACGGCTGTGCATAGTTCCAGGCGTGGTAAACTGACCTTTTTTATAGGAGTTATACGAGATTTGGATAAAAGTAGGCTAGAAGAAATATAGTCTCCTGAACTTGTTAAACTGACTATATAAACACTTCCGGCCATAGGCCCTTTCTGAATCGTCTGCAAAACCATCGATGTGTACAAATGCCCAATTATCACTTAAAACATGTCGAGGGATGCTGACTTGATTTGAGACCTGGAGTTCCTTGCAGAATTCTGACCATTTACTGAGGAGATAAGAAGGAAGTGGTTCATCCCAGGATGAGTGTTCTTGCCAGACAAGTTGCAAAATAAGCTTGGCAACAACAACAACTGGCCCTAACAATCCCAAAGGGTCAAATATCTGACTTGTAACTGAGAGAACCGTCTTCTTGGAAACATTGTTATTAAAATTCAAATGTTTTATTGAATAATGAATGGTATCGCTACATGCATTTCAAAAAACACCTAGGGTTTTATTTTGGTCATCGTCTCCTAAATGTAATATACTTGATGACAAATCATTGTGAACCTGAAACTGACTTAATACTTCGGATTTATTAGACAACCATTTTCTAAGTTGGAAGCCCCCACTAGCTAAAATGGCAAATATTTCCCTTTGAATTTGTAACAACTTAGAACTAGAGAAGGCACCTGTCAAAACGTCTTCTAAATAGAAACAATTTAATATGGCTTCCCTAGCTTCAGGATATTTAGCCTGAAAATCCAAAGCTAGTTGATTTAATGATCTTACTGCGAAAAACGCCGATGACGCACAACCGTATGTTACAGTATTTAATTCATAACATTGAATCTCTGCTTGAGGATCATCCGGAGATTTCCATAAAATTCTTTGAAAGCAACATTCGCTAGGGTCTATAAGGACCTGTCTGTACATCTTCGATACGTCTGCATTGAGAACGTATGGGTAGATCCTGAAACGCAAAACTATAGAGAGAAGATCCCTTTGAATGGAAGGTCCAACATGCTGTACGTCATTCAAGGACAAACCAGTGTCACTCTTAGCCGACGCATCAAAAACGACTTGTACCTTTGTCGTCAGACTAGATTCCTTAATCACAAGATGATGTGGCAAGTAGTAACATGGTTTACTATCAGTAAGATCAACAGAGAAACCCTTAATCTTTGTCATGTGACCCATATCTTTGTATTCCTCAAGAAATTCAACATATTCTTTTTTTAAGCCTTCATTTTTATTTAAACGTCTTTCAAGAAGTGTTAACCGTTTAAGTGTCATATCCTTAGACAGGCCTAAATTAACGACATTTTCCTTAAAAGGGAATTTTACCACAAATCGTCCACAAGAGTCTCGAGAATAATTTTGTAAAAAATGCTCCTCGCAAAATTGTTCAGACTTTGACAAAACAGGTTGTTCACTATAACATTCCTCCAATTCCCAAAAACGTGTAAGTTTGTTATTAATCGTCTGATCTAATGAAAGACATGTTACCACAGTATTATTTGAGACATTAGAGGACGAATCAAAATACCCCCCGAGAATCCAACCCAATCTCGTTTTTTGTAGGTTAGGCATTCCTAGAGCACGAATTTGTTTCATAAGTAATATTCTATAAAATACATCAACGCCTAATAAAATATCTATATCACCTCGAATATTAAAAGACTCATCAGCGAGACGTAAGTTTTGAGGAATATTCCAATGGGAAACATCAAATGACACTGTCGGAACACACTGAGTTATTCTGTTATGACTAAACATGAAATAACTTCACCGTTAATCGCAATCGTTAATATTTGACATTATTTTCACATTCACTCTTGAATTCGCAGTGGTCGATATAGCTTCACCGACGCCCATTATTTGAAAATTAACGGAAAACCTTTGTAAACCAAGCTTATTTACCAAGCCTTCCGAAATAAAGTTACTCTGCGACCCAGGATCCAGTAGCGCTCTAACAACGTGGACCGTTCCGCGATCATCAATGACTTTGATATTTGCAGTGGCTAAAACCGACAACGTAGCTGAATCGCTCAGAGCATGACCCGGAGTTGAGGTTGTTTGTGGCAACAAACTTGACTCCGCGATTCTAGCTTTCAGGATCAAATTTTTAACCGCGAAGCGCTTATAAATACCATGATTCCTTTTGCAATAGTAGCAAGCAATCCCTTTTTTAGTAGGCAACGCTTGAAACCCCTTTATTGGTTTACCTTTACCTTCAGGTTTTATACATGAGTCTCTTTTTGTCGTTTCTAACTTCTCTAATAACTCACATTTAGATTTTAAAAAAGCATTTACGTCATTTAGTTTAGGTAACTCCCCTACCTTTATAGGGTAAGACTCCCATTCTCTACGAGTAACCAAATCAAACTTACTTGTCAACAAATATACAATCAGAGTATCCCAGTTGTCCGTGACTTGACCAAGAGTTTGCAGTGACCTTAGATTTTTATTAAATAAATCATACAATTTTCTAAGATCAGCAGGCGATTCCTTTAATACACTGGGGCACTCAACTAAATCTTTTACATAATTATGAACAATAAGTCTAGCGATCAGACAGCAGCTCCCAGGCTATTGCATAATTGTCATTCGTGACCTGTATATTGGCAATAGCATGAAGAGGTTCAACTTCTAAATATGATTTCAAATAGTAAAACTTTTCAACTCCACTCAAACTCGAATTGTTATGAACAATAGCTTGAAAGGCGTCTCGAAATTCAAGTCATTTTTCAAATGACCCATTAAAAGTTGGTAATTTTAAATCAGGTAACTTTATAGCTTGTCTAATAGGCTGCTGAGTACCTTTAGAGCTTGTGCCTGAGCTATCAGAATCATCCGTATTTAGAAGTAACCTTAACTGACTAATCAAAACGAAATATTGTGATTCAAATTCATCACGCTCCTTATTTTCAAGCTCTAAAAGATTTTCTCCCATATTCTGGGCTTCACTTATTAAAATATCAATATCAGACTTAACATCTTCAAACTGTGATAAAAGATGTTCAGCCTTATCTCGCCTTATTCTTAGTTGACCGAACTCCAAATTTGTGAGGTTATTTTTATTAACCGAATCATAATAATTGTTGATTCTTGTAAGCTGACTTTTGATACTACCTCGTTTTAATTTTAGTTTATTTAACTCGGACATTTTTACAAAAACGAATCAAAAACACGAGAAAAGAAGCATACAAAAATTGCACTAGACAAACTTACGGAAATCACACTGTCATAAAACAAATAATTTGACTGTTAATAATGATAAGGAACGGACTTACGCGACCCCCAGGTCATATGATTTGCCCAATGGAAAATTGCTGAAGTTCTTGCTCCTTTCACCAGTAAACCCAACTGTACTCCCGACAGGAACTGATACAGCGTGGTCTTCGATCGCAGCTGACTCCTGCTGACTCACACAGACTTCGAAATGGACGCCGACGAGCGATCCAAAAATGCAGCTGATAATTACCTTATTTGGCTCGATTGGACCAAAATGTTGGCTTCAATGGACTGTATAAAGATTCTTCTTGAATAATACACTTCGTTCACACTAAATTGAACTATATTAATGTAAAAAAGTTACAATTTCTTAAAATAATAGAATCTGTCTATCTGACAAAAAATGTCTTAATTATTGACAATAACAAAACTGCCACCCGCTCGGAACATATCATTTATAAGAAGTAGCGTGGTGTTATCATGTGGTTGAGTTTATCACCGAACAGTCACATTTGACATGATCAAATGTTTCTATAGCAACCTTTAAAGAAGTATGCGAATCATAAATATCATTTTAAGCACGCTGCAGCGTGCGATAATGGTTGATTATGATGCATGCGTAATAAAAAATCGTTTAAACATCTCGCATGCGAATTTCGCACTGAATAACGTTCCTTATATCATTTTCGCACCTCGCCATCTGCTCGTTCTAACACGGCCGCGTGATGCCATCGACCAATAGGGTGCCAAATTCATATACGGAATGTTTAAATGCCATCCGTACACTGCGTGAATGGCTTTTGGTTTTGTGCGGGAACATGTTATTACAGGTCAGTAAAGTTTATAATATTGTTAATAACATAATCTGTACAAATATTTCTTTAATTCTCATGGATAATTCATATTTAATGGCATAACATTTGTACATATTTACATACAGAAAATATATTAACTGCTGTCTTTTAGTGTTATGGTTTTAATTTTGGTATGACTGAGAGTCTACGCAAGGGCCTTGGTGAATCTACTAACCATTTCCTATCCTGACGGGAGTATATACTCGTTATAAATGTAATGATCATTCTAGAGATATTGGCCCAAATTGCAATCAATTAGCTGCATAGCCTCCGTAATTTAGGACCCCAGTACCTTCCAGCGGTGTTTGACTAACTAACAACTGAAGGGGTTCAGGTTTAAACGTATTACATAATGTGGAACTACACATTACGGGACGGGAGACAGTAATTTATTTTTATTATACTAGTAAATGTTAGACAGCATAATTCGGTTTAGGAATTTAGATCGAGGATTTCTCTGCCCTACTCTTACCCCTCGAGGATTCCAGGCTGAGTCCTGCACGCTTTTCTCTAATAATTAGGCACGTTTTCTTTAATAAATTAGGTGTATTAGGAATCTGTGGTTTAATTTAGATGACGCACCTTTTCCCCAAATTTCCCTAATTTTGTTACCGTCGGACGCATTCTGAATAAGTAAAATTGTGCAAGATATAATAATAACACAACTTAGGTATGGTTTTATTTTTAATCTATTTTGACGGTTATTGGCAAAATAAAGACAAAACACAACTTATCTCATTCAACTATGTTAAACAGACCCGGGTATGTTGTATACAAGTACAGGTACGTAATATTTTTAATATTACTGTGATTATTATTTTTATAATTTTTATTACCTTTGTATTTTGAATTAACTTCTTAAAACTTTGCTGGCAAAGACATTTTGCTTTAATATACTTTGAAAAGGCTTTACGTGACAGAGTTTTGAATTCAGCCTGCAAGCGCACTGGCTACAATTGCAAATGAACGCTAAAACGCTGCAATCCTGTAGTTAAGAATAACAAAAATTTAATTGTTTCTTGTGCCGTGTTTTTGGCTAAATAGGGAGACATTTTTCTATAATTAGGTTGGCTTTTCCATTTTTATGCTGTGGGTTGGGAAAAGTAAACGTGAGGTGCTTTCTATGTTATTTCATTCAGGGATTTGGCATCATTGGAGTAATATTATTCCTGTATGGAATTTTGTATAGTTTTAAGTGCGATAGGTTAAGGAATTTTCGTATTAGAGAGTATAAAATTTTCTCACAAAAATATATATTTATGGCAATTTTTTTAATGTATACCCAAAGTGATCATAATATGAAAATTAATTAAAGAGTTGTGAACTGTTGAAACTAATTTTCTGCCTTAATAGCGTTACTATTAATATGAATTTTCCAATTGCTCTAGATCTAGGTAGTTTTTCTCAGCTCTAAATATTGTTTGCTCAATAACTCCACATTTTATAGTTTCAGAGATAAGCCATTATGAACTAACTGCGTGGCAGACGACCGGGGCGACGCGACGCGACGCATGCTGAGTTATGTTCCAAAAAGCTTCGCATTTATTACGGCGGTATTAATTTCACAAAGCTTATTAATCTCACATAGTAGCAAGAAAGTGCATCATATTTCATTTTTGTCTGAGAAGTTTATTCTATGAAAAACCGTTATTTTTTAACACGCATATAACTTCCCTTATAAATTTATTAGCGGCCATGGTGTGTAGGTTGATGGAAAAAACTCCGAGCGTGCATTTGATGGCCAATAGCCTGACCGTTAACCTCTACAGAACCTGAGTATAATGGATTTGAATTAGTATTTTATAACTAACAATTAAATACAAAATATATATGATTACCATAAGAAACAGATAAAATAATAAATCAAGAATCAATGAGGACGATATCATACAGCAATAAAACTCTGCAATATGTAATGACGATCGAAAAGAAGGAAATAAACTAGAAGAAATGTATGATCTGTCTGTGGAAATCTGTAATGAAAAACAAGAGGTTCTTTAAATATTGTCTTTGTACAGACATGTTTTTCATTTTGAGAGCAATTTAGCTTTTCTGCAGCCAAAAACAGACATATGTAATAATACATGCGAAAATATAGGTTGGCCACAACAGAAGAGAGGTTAAATGAAAACACGAACATTTTATACGCTAACATTTGAAAGAAAAACGCGTCAAGAATGGGAAAATGATAAAAAGCGCGAAGATGCAAATTCTGCTATAGTTTGTTTACAAAATTAAATGATTATAATCTTAGGGCTCATAGCTCTATTGGAAAAGAAATTTACTCTGGACGTTCGGGTAACCATATTGCTGGTGTTTTAATACAAGTTTTGGAAAGAATTATCTCTAAACATCTTTATGTTACTGATATCATAACTTGACGTTATAGTTGTGTTCCTCAGAATCGTAACTCTCATATTTCAGTCGCAATTGCCGATTTTCTTAATAGACATCCAATCATATAGATGATTACTATGAAATATTCAATAACTGGACACTCATGCCTCTAGGTTGTTGAAAATGTCCTTTCGCGTATTGAAAAATCATTAAAAGTTACAGACAGAAAGTTACGTGCCCGAAACCCACATCTAACAAGCGGCAGCAGATAACCTTCAAAGAGAGAGTAAAAAGTTCTACATATCTATTGGTACAGAAAGATGAATCTGCCACAATAATATAGAAAATATTATCTACAGTATTTTATCAGCCATGCATTTGAAATCAAGTTCATTTTCCGACAAATCGTTACATTATAACCCAGTAAATGACACCTTCGTTATTGGTACTCACTTCTTGAACTAAAGTAAGTAATTTTATGGCAGCAATTAATCTAGAATATCATGTTCCAAGTTTCCGTCACGTATTAAGTGCGGGACAATTGGAACTTTGATCCTGGCAACTTTATCGGGCTGTAAACTACTCTAGTGTTTACATAAATCCATACATTTCTCCATTAGTTCTCGCCTTAAAATATTATTTTAAATTTTTACGGTAATAAAGTTCAGCTGTTTGAATGAAATAGAAAAAAATATATTCTAAAGTGTGTTGGTGACAACAAGCTTATTCTATACTGTAAACACAACATGAATGAAAATATGAAAAGCTGTTATTTCTATAGCTATTTCGCCACCAATGTGAATGTAAAAATGCTGTTAAATTGCCCTAAGCTTTATGCTAAAAAAGCTGCAAAACAATCACGTACAGCTTTAGCGAACTGGCATTTCAATGCTTGTTTATTTTATTTTTTGCCAACAGTAGGGCAGTTTGTGCCCTACGCTCTTGCAACTTATTATAATAGTTTTGCGTGGAATTTATCGTTGTATATAAAACCGAGTAAGATCAACCAACACCAGCGGCAATTTTTTAATAGATCGCCAAATTAATTCATATTTTGGCCTTTAAACTGTTCGCAAACCCTAATAACATTTATTATGTAATTATATGGACAGTGTTATCTACAGTTAATTCCTGAATAATACGAGTTCATGTTCCTATTATTCATTCGCACATTTGAAATAACCACGGCTTTTGATTCGACATTATCTGGCTTTTCATGGGAATAAAAAAAATTATTTGGAATATATGCTTTAATAAGCCAAGTTAACTCCAATGAATTATTCATCAAAATATGGGGACAACGTGCCCACGGTAGTTTTGGCTATATAAATTCAGCCGGGTTTGATAATATAATCCAGGAATAATTTAATAATATCATTCATCTAGTATTCTACTTGTATTAAAGGGTTTAACTTTAAAATGGATATACATATGCAAAACTTCATGTTTTGATGCAGAAGTTCTGAAAGTAAACTTATTTTATTAAAGTTAATGTACGGAATACATATTCCTAATTTAGCAAAATTTAAACGCTTTTGTTTAAAAAAAAACGACGCGAGGTATCAATTTCCACCAATGGATACTGAACAATTCATATTATTAGCCGTGGCTTTTTGTAAAATTATATGAAACTTTGATATTTTATTGATTTCGACAAGTAAATTATTGACTGGTTCTCGAGAGACATTGATGCTTAAAATATTGAACTCTTGGTATATACATTGGCTAACAAAAAGGTTAGGAAGTAGAAATTATTACCAACTTTGGAATTTATTAATTTTTGAACGTAGGGTTAGATCTCATTAAAGTGACTATTAATGTATAGTCATCTCCCTTCGTAATGAACTCGTGAACCTCAATTTTATTGAGAGAAGGAAGGTTTCTTAAAGCAACAGTAAACTATGTATCTTGCCAAGAAACTCAATTCCGAGGAATATATTGAAATACTGGTTGAATATGTCAATCTGTATGATCCATTTATATACACGATAATGGTCAGTCTCAAATTGTGCATAACGTCAGCCAGTAGTGTATCGTCCCAAAATCCAGCACTGCGAGTTTTCGCTTTTGCTGGCGGATTTGTGTTGTCGATACTCTGGCTACCTTACTTCTCGCCACCTTACTCCCTGTGTTCCGAGCCGCTCAAAGAATGAATCTGTTTGCAGCGCCACTTGACAGATGTATATATTCTTTTTTGAGATAATTGGTAGCCCTTCTGCCGGAACACTCACTGCGAGCAAGCAATTTTCCGCATCGGAATTAATCGTTGCTATTTTTCAGGTCTATAATTACCTCCTGATTGAGTCGTTACAGTATTTGGCAAGTGACGTAGAGTGTACATTTTCTAAAATTATCAGGTACATCGTCTATAAACGTTGGTGATGATGAACTAGTGTGGTGACCCCTTTTTTCAAGGTATGTTCGTTTCTATTTAAGATGGCTAAGATATCACTTAACTAGGGCCCTTCTGTGGGATAGCATTTATTCTGTGGAATAGAATTCCTTCTGTGAAATAGAATTTCCTTCTTTTGAGGCTGACATCCGTCGGCGGTCTTTTGATGTTGACCTGGATAGCTCCGACGTCAGTTAGCCATGCAGCGGCCTTTTTATCAAGGTGATACGGCCACATGGTGGAGACCTACGTTCAAAGGAAACGCCAGTGTCTGCTAATCTACTAGATACAAATAAAATCTATTTTATTTTAATTAAGGACCTTTATTTTCGATATAACCGTTATACATCATTTTAGTTAATGAATTGATAGTTAAACGAATGTAGATCGTTTGCCTTTAATACCGCTTATATCTTATTGTTATATATCATTTTAATTAAACGACTGTAGGTCGTTTGATGTATATCGTTTATATTCTAGTTTCATTTACTGATCTGGCTATTTTGCTTATCGAACATACATTTAAAAAAAGTGTAGGCTATTTAATGTTGTGCATTATATTTATTTCTGCTTCTTTTCATAGTTACTACGGAGATACATAATTTCATCTTTATTATATCTGATATTATCTCAGTTAGAGAATTCTTTTGGTTAATGTCAAGATAGCTAATTGATTTATTTGTATTGTACTTGGCTGTAAAGCTCATGGCAACAATTTGTCACATAACTAGAAATTTGCAAATTTAATTTGTCGCCTTGATATCGGAATCGACTTGAGCTCATTTCGCTTACCTATAGATATTTAACGGTTATAAATATATATTTACCTTACATCTTATTGATTTAGTATAATTAAGTGACTGTTTTTATTGGTCTACTAATATTCTTGCTGCCACGGGATTAATTTAGGTTAAGTTCGGTTAATAATAACTTCATTTACACCTGCCTATATTTCCCGGCTATACCTTTAAATATGTACTTAAACGGTTATCACTTTGATTTCGTATAAAGCTAGTTAAGTAAGATGTTTCCTATTTGTAGTGTTTCTTCATTGGCTGCCTGTAGTCAGCTCTTACGTTTAGTTAGATTTTTTTCAAAATAACTGGGCAATATAAATGCTATAAGGCATCGATTGAAATATAATTCCTTATTTTACTTTAATGTAATATTCTGATAATATGAGTGAGATGCAATGCAAGAGAATCTTCTCATTAGTCTGTGGGCGTTACCATAACCTCAAATTAATTTGGGATAGGATTAATTGTCCTGAAATGTTTTGTGCAAGTTTTCATATTTAAATAAATAAGTTATTTGGAATATTTTTGTTTATTTTGGCAAATTGCAGTAAAAGTAGTAACTAATTCGTATATCCACAGTTTTTCAATGTTCTTATACACGCTTGGCAGGAAAACATTACACATACGATTTTAATGCGATGAACAGAGTACGAGACCTAAAGTTAAAAAGAAACACAACGTATGCCATTCCTTGCGCAGCTTTCCCCCTCCAGCAAGGCGTGGTCACTCGGCGTTTAGCATTCGCTTCGGCTACCCTTCCGATTCGAGTTTTAGTAGTAAGCTACGCGTTGCTGAGGAGAGATTATTTCACGCATTCTTAATTTTTACGATTTTTATGATATTTTCTTTGTTTCTTGGCTACTTTTAATCACTGTTCTATCCGAAAATACAACAGTGATTTAAAAATTATGAATTATTGAGCCTTAGGCATGAAACCAAAACTGGTGTTCTAAAAAATACAAAATAAACTCCCAAGCATTCGTAAAAATTAATAAAATTAAAAATAACTCTAATAAAATAATGAAAACATAAATTATTTTAGTAAATGTTCAAAAACATTGCCATTTTGGGCTTCGCAATAATCCAGCCGGTCAGAAAATTCTCTCCTAACATTCTCTAACATGCCCTGTATTACCAAGTTAGCAAAGTCAAAAATTTTTGGCCTTAACTCATCGAAATTTGCAGGTCTCTTGTGTGGATACCTGTCAATAAGTTGAGTCAAGTGACCCCAGAAAAAAAGAAGTCAAGGGGAGTCAAATCTGGTGCCCTTGCTGGCCAGGGTATGGTACCTCTAGTGAAAATGAGACGTCCAGGAAAAGCTGTTGTCAAAAATTCCTGCACTTGTCTCGCATTATGCGCGAAACAGCCATCTTGCTGAAACCAAATTTCTTTGAAATTAATATTAATGTTCCGAACAGCTGGTATAATTTCCTGTTGCAAAAATTGCAAATATCGCGTTCCCTATTTAAGTTGCTATTAATAAGAAAAGGTCCTACAATATTATCACTCAAAATTCCGGCCAAAATACTAAATTTTTGAGGATATTGTGTCCTTAATGGCACGCTTAAATGTTTATTTTCACGCGACCAATATCTGAAGGATTTTGATGGCCGTGAAGAGAAAATGATGATTCATCTGTAAACAGAATATTTTTCAAAAATTCTTCATTTTTTATCTCTTTTCTCTTTCATAGCCTCCCAAAACTCCATCCACCTGAAAAATCGTCTGGGAAACTTTCTTGGGTCGTATTTATTTTGTAGGACGTATACACATGCATTTTTAAAACAAGTCTTAACTGCCCGATCCGGAATGTCAATTTCTTGGGAATTTTGGATGCTGGAGCAAGGCTCATTTGCTTCCACAAAGGCACATACATTCTCGTCCCTTTCGATATTTTGTTGAGGTATAAGACAAGCCTGTTGGTTGTTATGTAAACATTTGCTACACTGGTTAATGCATCCCAATTTTTCAAAGCGATGAATTTAAAATTGTTTTTCTCTTTGGGACCGGCTGATTTGGATAAAAAAATGCAAACCGACCAACAACTTCAACGGCACTATCAGCCCTTAAGTACCATCTAATAATATTATTTTTTTGTTCACTAGAATACATTTTTATTTTCTTAGATACCCACCAGTTAGTATTTCAGGAACAAAAGGCTGTGTGGAAGCGATGGAAAATGAAACCTGTTTTACCTGTTTCTATGCACTTACAGACAGTGTTGCTAGGCGAAAAAGGAAATTCACCAGCTGTGGGTTCAAAAAGTAGTCAGATTTCACTAGACTCTGCGAATTGAAAAGTTGTCAGATTTCGCCTGATTTTATTAGCTGTTATGTTTTTTAACAAATTGTTTAAAATAAATTTAATAATTAATAATTTCCACCAAAATATGATTAAAAACTTAACTAAAAAGAAAAATAAAACATGAATGCAAGTATTCAAAATATGTATTTAATGAAACGAAAACATTAACTGTTTAGCATTACAAACTTAACTTTAACTTAACATGACATACCTGTCCAATAGAAATTTAAATTTAATACAATATTTTTATAACTTCTTCATCAATTACTATAAATTAATGCAGACTGCAACCAATAGCTTAACTGGGATATCGTTGTCAATGCAATGTTGGTTATTTTCGTTTGTTTGTCTTTTGGAATAGAATATTCCAGATAAAGTTTCAGACGAAAGTTCATTTCTAGTTTTTGTTTTATTTAAAATTATCGTGTTAAATGTACGCTCAACGCAGGCGCTACTGTGTGGTAAAACTAAAAGAACACTTACAAATTTTGTTAATTCTGGAGAAAGTGCAGTATCGTCGCCCTTTTTGAGGTTGCAAGTTCGTTTCTAAAGCTGAATGCAGGCAAAATTTGTATCAATGTTACTATTTTGCAACAACACTATATATCTAACAAACAACACAGTACAGTTTAGAAAACCAGTAGAACAAAGCGTCATAAGCAATGAACAAATAATGGGTGTTCTTAAATTGCAAAATACCTAAATGACGAATAATATGTCAAAATTAATACGTAGAGAAACGAAATAAGCAAGACGCATCGCAAGCAAAGCGGAAATATGATGGTCGGAATGCTTGGACTCTATTTTTGTATTTTAGGACCGCGCAATTTTCGGGGATGTCTCGAATTCTAAAAAATCCCCGCTGGCATTGCAGTGATGCCGTTATAGTATAAATTTACCAAAATACGTAACACACAATAAATTTATAAAAAAAATGTAAATTGTAGAATATTCCTCAAATCACCAGATTTGGCATAGTAAATAAAAAGTTTTCACCAATCCACAAAACTTTCTCAAAATCACCAAATGTGGTGAAATTTCACCAATTCTGGCAACGCCGTAATAGAGAAGGTTCGTCGATCTGCATCGGTGGTCTTCGTTGCCAACGAAGGTCGCCCTATGGAAGGGGAGTTGGGGAAACCAGGGGAATTCGGTCTCTTTTTTTTTAACTCTAGGTCTCGTATTTAACATACTCTGTTCATCGCATTAAAATCATATGCGTAATGTTTTCTTGCCAATCGTGTATATTTTATGAATTTTATTACCCTATTTTGAAGGATATGGCATTGATAAATTTCTAGTAAAAAATTGAGGTACCTGTACCTAACTGTAAACACATAGACCCACGCCTTAAGAAAAAAATTGAATCCGCTGAGTAAACTTGGACCACCTAGTGAGAAACTAACACATAAGGTTACATATTTGGCACCCAAGCTTAAGGCAGGTTACAATATTTAGACGGGGTAGGCAGGAAGCCCTGATTTAAATCCAATTGAATACTTAGGGGATCAGTTTGGCAGAAATTTAAGAAACACACCACGCCACCTCGCAAATCTACGAGAAGTTGGAAGCTGAGGTGGAAAAGTGGAATAATATTGGCCAAAAAAGGGTTGCGAATTTGATACAAAGTATGCCACGATGGACGCTTAGAAGCAGTAGTAAGAGCCATATATATTTCCTCCATTCCATATTTCCTCATAAGATATTCGATTTATTTATGATTTTCTTTTTAAATTTTCATTTAATTTCAGTTTTTAAAAACTATTATTAAATTAAACGGTTGTATTACCTATAAACAAAGAGGTGCCAACGAAAATCAAAATTTACAATGATCTCCAAGGATCAGACTACAAAATCACTTTGTAAAATATTTCATTCTGTAGGCAGGTGATTCTACAGGGTGTTTTAAAAATCGGAAAATAACATAGTTTTTGACTTGAGCCAGTATAATATTCGGTTAAGTTCCCATCTAATCGCTACCTCATTATTAATTAATGATCACGTCAATAATCATATAATAAAACCTTAACAATCATTTTAGAACTTATTAAACTCTAAAACTGATAAAAAATCTTTGACAAGTCACCTTTTTGTAAGGCAATGTATTACTAAGTAAACTTTTGATGATATATAGTTTTTCCGGTAGGGGGAAAATCTTTAGCAAGACACCGGGGCACCTCCCTGGCATCTCGATAGCATTTATACATTCCGTACATCTATTTGGCACCTAGGGGATTTTTATTGGTCAAACCATTCAACCTTTATTCAATCAAAAATCGTGTATGGAATGTAATTCGGTGCCAAATTCAGGTACGGAATGTTCCAGTGAATTTCTTTCAGCAAGCGTGGTGGTGGCAGTAGTTAGATGCCGTGCTTGTGATACGATGCTCTGGGTTGCCTCTAGGTTCGAATCCCGTCAGTGGCAAGTTTTTTTTTAGTTTTTTTAAAGGTTATGTTTATTTCTTTCTTTAAATTTGGGTTAGTTTGGTTTAGATAGTTTTGTTTGGTTGCACCCCGGAGCGACCGAAGCGAGCTTAGGGTCATGCGTGAAGTTAACAGTACTAACTAGAAACCGCTGTTTGAAGACGCTTGTCTTTAAAACACGCCTCTCATCCTTTCCGATCTGCTACCATACTCTTTGAAGTCTTCGGAAAATACTTACACTGCAAAAGTATTTATTACAATTCGTACCTGAACTTGGCACCCAATTACATTCCATATTATACGATTTTCGCACCCGCGAGTTGATTGGATAGTAGTCAAGTATTGAATGGTTTGATCAAGAACAACCCCTAGGTGCCAAATGCATGAACGGAATTTATTAATGCATCCCGGTAGTGTCGGATTTTTACCGACTAAAAATCCCCCTACCTCTTCCTCCCGAGGATCCCAGAACCGCTCTGTGCATATCATCAGAGTACTGAGCTGTCTTCATTCAACGTTCGAACCTACCTGTTGTTCTTTCGTCGGCCCCTTCTTCGCCATAACATGCCGTATGAAGCCTGGAACTATGTGCCATTACCAGTCTCCCCTAGTTAGGATTTATCGAAAATTTCCCTCTTCCAGCGGGACTCCTAACTCTGTTGTCATGTCGGCCCTCTCCCTTTCCCAGCGCGCAATTCAAAATCGTGTAACACGGGGTATTGACTCCTCCGCATAAACGATCGGTGTCCGGTCATGGCTTGCGTCAAAAAGTAGTCGATTCTCTTGAGGGGACAGCTCACCCACCTCTGTATCTCAGGGAGGAGGCGCTAGGTCCACTGGGCCACTTCCTCCAGGACGTCCAACTCCTCTGCCACTTTAGTAGTGTGATGGCTCGCGCTCGTCCTTCCTCTCAGTTGAGGTCACCGCCCCCCTCTGCCAGTCTCCTCTTTTCGTCGGCTAGCAGCTCCAACGGGATAACCCCCGTCACCACCTAGAGTGCTTTCGTTGATACGGTGTTGTATGGCCTGGCAACTCTGGTGGGCATTTTACGCTGCATCTTGGTGATCATATCCGCATATCTCCTTGCTCTGAGGGCCCCATACCACATGGGCGCACCATACAGCACCACCAATTACACTACGCCATTTAAGACCTCTCCCTCCTCTTACTACTGATTCCGCCGATTAGGGGCATGAGTCTTGTTAAAACTGCGGCCCGTTGGACTGCCTTCTCTGTCGCAGCCTTTACATGTGGGCCGAACGTTCTCCGGTGGTCTATTATGATGACTTTTTTATACTCTTACACAGTTTGTTTTTGCTAGTATAATTATTACAGCACTTTATTGCATGGTAAAATTGAGGATAAGTTAAATGTTACGCAAAAAGTTAAATAGATGCGATTACATCATGAAAAGCTTTGGTGAAATATGTAAGTAATTGTTTTAAAAAATTATTATTAATCGCCCGGAAATAACCTCAAATGTCTATGGCAACAATGGCAAGGGAAGTGAGGTCCATTAAGGAGTTTATCTCCGGCATAATATAATAAAAAATCATCCCAATATTTTGAAATCAATTCAGCAGAGCATTCGTTTGATATAAAGTAATAAGATATGTTTCCGATTATGATTAACTAAGGTTAAGCAATATAGCAGATAAATCAATACTAGCAATATAATTATGCGGTTTTCTACATATTACTGTTTCCCTTTTTTACCGGTAAAAACCTTTAAATGTGGTTGCATATACTAGTTGCAAACTAGTTACAAATACAAGCCGATCCCAGCTTAACAAACTACTTAGTATCAACGTTACCAGATTTATCGATTTAAAAGCTTATTCTCAGAGAAAATTTATTAAATTAATTGGCATTTCCTAAGCTAATGTTTTTAGGGAATTACGGTATTGCAATTAGGTCAAATTGCCCTAATACCACTTGATATTATGGTTATTGCAGGGACAAGTTAAAATTTTAATTAAATTTCGTTTGGAAAATTTGACCTACTTTTCAACTGAAATTTAAAGCTTTATTATTAATATTTTAAATTAATTATTGAGGGTGACCGCAATCGAGCGTAGTCACTTAAGACTTAATGACGAGGTCATCTACTAAAACTCTTGTTGGAAAATATTCTAATAGTCAAATATTGAAGCTGTTTTAATCAAATAAAGACGATAATTGATTGAAAAAAAATCAAAACGTTTTAAAATCAACCTTCCATAATTGATGACATTAAAATATTTTTTTATTATTGTTGTTCATTAATTTGTTGTTGATGTCGTATTCTAATATGTAATAAGATGATAATATTTTATGGCAACATCGGTAGATATAAACAGGCAATATAACTTGGTACTTCTTAAAGTTGGAATCACTGAAATAAAATTTCATCATATCGTTATTACTCGTTGTAGAAAACTTTAAATAAGTTTTCAACTTGTCTCTAACCGAAAGGAAGACGATAGTTCGGAACTACTTACAAATAAGAGCCGTTAGCAGCTTTTCAGTGCATTAGTTACAAACTACTTAATATCCATGCTACCAAATTTAGCGATTTAAAAGCTTATACGTTCCTTGGAGGAGAAAGTTGACAAACATGTTTTGCGGTCTTATTTTAAATGGATTACGTTACAGGAAATGGAGTTAATTTGCTTTGCTTCACCTTGATACCAATTCTTGCCGAAGAAAAGTTTGAATGCTAATTAGATCTCTAAGTCAAATTAAGAGCTTTATTAACATTTTCCCATTTCAAATTAGTTACTAACGCTATTACAAATTCGGTGTTACAATTTCAAAGTAAATATAGTAACAATGTTTCACTAAAACTCATGTTACTTTGTTTTAAATAGCCACCTGAGCCATCTCGTACATTCGTAGTGGCCACAAAAATTTGAAGCTACTAAGACAACTACAAACTAGCTTTAGCCAATGCAAAACTTAAATAATAATTTAAAAGGCAGTTAAATCCAGCAGAAAGTGGTGATTTTTTTCTCAATCTAAATGCGCTTTGACGCTTATGAATATTTATTAATTTCTTGTTTATTTTCTCTAGCTCCAGACAACAAATGATGACTGCCATAATCAAAAATAAGATTCAAATATGTATAATCAATCTAGCATAAACATGAACTTCACAGTGAATAGTGCATATCAAATGTTTGAACATAACAACTGGACTTTTGATACTACGAACTGGACCACAGCAGTGCCACCAAAGTTGAAAGTGTCGCCGTGGTACGAGACGGGAAAAATCCAAATTTCACTTTATGGAATAATTTTCTTATTGGCCGTTATTGGGAATACTTTGATTATTCTAACGTTGGTAAGTAAAAAATATAAGCTAATTCTATAAATATTTTAGGTAATTTAGGCGTAGTTCAAAATTTAAATAACCCCTGTATGTCTGTGTTTAGTTATGAAATCCTTACATAAATCCTTAGACACCATAAACCATCTTAGTCTATCTCTGTATTTATCTAATGAGTTTAATAGACTATTCTTAAGTGATTCAACGATCTTATTTAAGGTCTCACTCAGAGTTAATCTAGCATCGACAGACAAGAAAACTTCTAGAAAGCGCATTTTTTATGCCCGCTTCCTGAAGTACCAGATATCTCGTAAATAAAGTTATCAAGCCTAAAAACTGTACATAAAATTGGGTTTCTAAACCATTCAACAAAGCTTATCTATTCCATAAGTTATCTAAAGGATATCTTAAGGAAAATGGGCAGATATCTGTCCGATAAAATCAACGCAAGCGTATAGTAGAGTAGTATGTTTTATTAGTTTCTATTGAATTATCTAACCAAACTTTTGTGCTGATACTGTTAATTAAAATATTAATTATTTTTATTCTAAAAACAATACCGATAGTACTAGCAAAATGAAATATTCTAGTTCGTAGACATATTCTGATGAGGAATATATGGATATAATTAGGTATATAGAACGTCCAAGAGTTTATCGTGAAAGAGAAGATCAATATGCACAATATGACGATAAAGAATTTCGAGACAGCAAAGCATGCAGCTGCGTTGCAGCAACTAACATTGAATTCTCTGGCAATTGATTCCCAAGCTTCAGTCTTTAATTTTGCATTTGTTCAATCTGTTTTTTTATTCCCGACAATAGGATGTAAAAATTTTGCATGATTTCAAACATGTTCTTATAAAAATCTGTAAAGCTGCGTGCACGTTTGCCTTTAGCGTTTATCTCAATTTTATCTATAGCAAGTAAACTAGACAAATCCTTAACAATACATCAATAAACACAAGCACCTGGGAAGTTCAGTTACCTAACCCATATCAAAAAATTAAAAAGTAAATTTTAATAATACTTCAGTTCTGACTACCTGTTCATCTAATCAATATACCGAAACAAATGCATTTTTAAAGAATTGTTATAAATATTATTATATTATTTTTATTCAGATTATTTTAGATGGCCGATAATAAATATAAACGTAGCTAAGGACGTAATTTATACATTATCTCAGCCGAGAAAAAATACTAAGAAAACGACAGTGATTCAGTGAACAGATAGCCGGTTTCAAAATCTGCTTAAGATGCTGTTTTCACTAGTGCTCCATCTATATATCATTTTGTGAATTAACACTTCTTTGATTTACGAAATCTTTAAATATGTTTGTTGCTGCTATTTCCAACTATAGTATAGCTTAGAACTAAGATATCCATTTGATTGTTATTTGGACTTATTTTTACAGTTAGCTTACGTTCAAAAAACCGCATAAAGTTGTTGGTTCTTCAACTTTATCTATCAAATAGTTATCAAGTGAATAACTGTAATGTTGAGAAATCGGGCATTTTAGTCTGTTTTATTGCGCCAAATTTACAGGACATGATGGCGCTCCCAGGATCAAAACATCGGGGAGGTAAACTCCACGGCCATTCGGATCTTCGGGCGCCGGGCTGTGTGGCCCTGGGGGCCCTTCACGTAACGTTTCACAAGCAACAAGCCAAGCTAAAATAAACATTAATTCGGTACACCTACACACAAATAGACCACACATAAACACAAGTATGTTCTACAACAACAGTAAACTACCTTTACCCTGGTTACGACTTACACTCCCGACTTAGACATAAGTTCTGAATATGCCTTTCTAGCCGAAGCGACCTTTAGTGCCACCGCGAGGAAACACTCGAACCGAACAACTTTGACGTCATGTGGCTCAAGTTCACTACCAAGGGATTAACTAAGTTTATATGCTGCATCTATAGCCCTCCAAGCGATAGAGCCTACCAAAGCTTTTTTACAACACTAGCTACCACCTTTGATTCAATACAGGCCGACCACCCCAGTTCAGAAATAATCGTTCTGGGCGTTTTCGATGCCCATAACACCAACTGGCTCAAACACACAGCAAGACCGACAACGAAGGTAGCGAAGCTGAAGCATTTGCCATCAGCTACGGGCTTGCTCAACCTGTAGAGGAACCAACTCGGATCTCAGAGAGGGGTGAATTTACTGCCCTCTTGGATCTTTTTCTAACCACAGATCCTGACCAGTATACACGGTGAATCAACGATAGAGTAAAGTCCATTATCTCATTGGTTTTGGGAACTACAAAAAAAATGTTGAATATGAAAGTTGTAGAGAATGTCCAGATGCACAATCTAAAAATATTTTTTTAAATACAGGGTGCTTCAAAAAAGTGTGGCGGATTCAACATATATTTTTTTAAATAGAATATACTATTTATGATATTAGTTTTGAATTATGTATAAAATTCTATAGATTTTTTATTAATAATGTTATATACCTAAACCTATTAGTTTTCCCAATATTCTAATTATTGTAAAACAAATCTACTTTTCACCAGTGTAAAAACTTGACAATAGCGTCATTGTTTTTGAAGGTGAACATTCACATTTGGCATGAATGTTGTTTAGGGATGAACCAAAAGATACATATAATAAGATTCGAGGTATATGTTACAGGGTGTTAAAAATAGACAAATTTGTATCGCCCATTCTAAATTGAAAAATCTCGATTTTTTTTAAACGACACACCCTATATATTATTGTTCTTTCTGATAGATTTTTCAAAACCCTTCAACTTTTATTAAGTATGTCCTATACATATTCTTAATACTTTGGGATTTATTTTGATTGTTTCATTTTTACTCTTATTTTCATGGCAACATTATAATGTGGCAAAACAACAAATAAGTCATTGTCAAATTTTGACGTGTCAATTGAGTGACTGAAAATAATTTAATTTTTTATCGTGCATCTGACGAATAAAGTTAAAATTAGTAATGGATTTTCCTAAAAATTAATCAATCGATATAATTTATATACTAGGCGAGGCGGAAAAAAATTGCCTTCTGCCAGTGAGGCTTTATAGAGCAAAGTACATATCCCAATAGGCGCATACCAACTAGACAATCCTTTCAGTGCCTAATGGTTTGATGCTAGAGGCACCGTCAAATACGAGAAACGGAAAGTGGTAAACCGGAATGCTACTGGCGAGGAAAAAGACCTGGAGATTGTAACAGTCCGATTTTTCCAGAGTCAAATATTTTAAAAATTTCATTTATATGTCGCATTTAGAAAAAATGATGCTGTATTTTGCACTCATCGGTTTATTAATTCTAAATTTATTGATTCGTTTTATTAACAATTCGCTTGAAATTGCCGCCTTAATGTAAATTAACTCTACTCTAAGTATGGGTTAACGATATATTTGTATTAGCATTTATAACACGTTGTGACTATGTTTATTTTAGTTGATAAGCGAAGCACATTGTTATTAGGATAGCTTGGCTTGATTTATAATACATTACTGTAGAACGGCCAGCGAACCGATTTATATTTTTAAGAATTCTGTTAATAAAATCTGCAAATACGCTGCATTAAACTCGTGGATTTATATTTTATTGTCGGCTTGAAATAGTTCATAACTTTTTGGGAACCCCTTGGTTGCTGAACTCCAATTGCTCATTTCTGAGATCGTTAGATCGTTTTGGGACCTCTGCTTTCCACCCGGCTGCTGCTTTTTTGTAACATTCGGTTTTTAGTTCCGAGTAATAGGAATGTACTATTTCTTATAAATGCCAGCTGTCTATTTAAATTTTTAAAAGTTTATCATTTTGTTAGGGAATATTCTATGGTATTTCTTGAATCACTTGATTTCAATGCCTTAATTGTGGCTTCCGCCGTCATGTTACCCTCATAATAAACGAGAACTAAGTCGTTTGTTATCTTAGAATTATTCCTTGTATCGAACCACTCGGCATGTTTCAGTTACTACTTGCAGATTTGCGCAGGGTTTGTAGAAGGAGAAAGGCAAATTGACGGAAACCAATCGAGAGTTCTTCTAAGATTACCTTTCAAGGCGAGAAGAAGGTTTGCCCTGAGTGCAGTCTCAGAGACTCCACATTTAGTTTGTGATTTAATTTCGCCCATTTATTGGGGATATACTGTGGTATCTCTTGGTGCTTTGACACGACCGATTTTCTACATACTGTACTAAGTAAGCATTTCCTCTGAAATTATTTTTTTTCCGCTATTGCTTGTGAAGCATGCGGACGACGCCATGACGCTAATGGTTTTTTCCCTTATTTCTAGCGGCTATCCACGTTCGTCGTATAAGACCGATACCGTCGAATTTTCCAGAACTCTCACACACGATCGAGGTAATTATTGCTACAGTTTTTTGCCTAAATTAATGATTTAATTGCTTTATCTGTTTTAACCTTTTTTGTGCATAGTCCGCCATTTTCTTTGCGTCCCATATGTTATCTTATCTATTCCATTTTATCAAATCCGAATTTTTATTTTCATTTAACTTTAATTTTGATGGTATGGGGAAGTTTATATTTTCTTTTAGGGGTGATTCATACCTATATTTTTTTATTCAAGTTGTCTGTACCTTAGTATCTCTTTTATTTGGTGATGGTCATTGCATGTGCATGGTTTTTCAGGGGGAATTTGTTTTATAAAGAAGATATATTTATGCTAGGGGGGCTATGGTTTTTTATTAAAGTAAGGGGGCTTTGTTTAATGCGCACTGGGTTATTTCAGGGTTTTACTAGCAGGCTACCACCTTTTACTACCAGGCTACCACCTTTTACTACCAGGCTACCACCTTTGCTACCAGGCTACAAGTTTTACTAGCGGGCCACAACTTCAATTTGTGGGCCACAGTTCAATTATCAGTCAATCTTGACACCGAGCTATCGAGTTCTCGGCTAGTTTTTCCCGGGGCCATAGTGGCAGCACTTGAGGTATCTATAGGAGCCCGGCGCCTCCACCAGTGTTCGACGATCGCATTTGGGTTATGTACAGAAGCTTTATCTTTCACGAATCCGTTTGTTTACCCGTTTAATATAATATATCTTGCAAAAGCATGCCTTCTATTCACTGTGATCAGTTAAATATATACTAGTAGCTGGGTGTGGCTTTCTCATATTTAAATGGCAATAAAAACAATGTTGGTGAACATTTAGTAAGGTTGCTTAAAATGATTTTAATTTGGGCCAGGAGCTAAATATAAATGAAAAGTGATCCTTTGATCGCATTTGAACTGGCAACAGAAGGATACAAACAAACAGTTGCGAATTGCGAACAAAATCCATTTAGTTAATCTGGAACTTCGAAAATAGGTACGGTGTAAATTAAATTTCAATAGAACACAGCCCACATAAAATGTTTAAATAGAATAAATCACACACTAATAAGCAATTTAGAAATAGACGAGACTCTTTTAATACGTATGGGCCCAAGATTAATGAACCAGCACTTTTAGTTGCTCAATAGAAGATATACATTACCTTTCCTGACATAATAGATGACTTGTTTCGATTTCTGATGAGATTTATCAATCAGATGCTATCATATGGAAATTAGGAGATTGCTTGGCATGGATTGCAATTATGTCAAAATAATCGCTGACCAAATATTATTTATTTTTATTCCTTTACCGGAACGTATACTGGCAAATTTTCAAACAATGTTTTGCTCAAAAGCTTTCACTAAATCGCAACTTAAAAATTCAAAAATATTTACTTGTTCAGGCTAAGTGCCGGTTATTATGCAAATTTTACGATAAGAAGCGCCACATATTTTATGCGGCTCCGTAATGGAAACGAGATTCTATTCTGCCATCAACGTTACACAAACGTTGTATGCAATGATAGATGTAAGGTTGGTGCTATCATATGCTAGCAGGCTATATATTAATAATGGTTGTCGTAAGATGCAATGACTTGCATCCCTTATCATATTGATTAGTGGCTAAATGAAAAGATTTAAATGAAGAAGCCATTCTGTTCACAAACCTCCGTTTTAAATTTATAGTCAAGCAATGTTCTTAGTTTAGTTAGACTACACAACTAAGGAAGCAGTTGTAAATACAATATCTAATTAGACCTGCTCGTAGGCATGTGATTTCGCTCAGGTATTATTCATAAATTAAATGGCATACCTTTAAAAAATAAATATAATATCCTATTTAAGTGATTGGGCTTGGTTCACACAGAAAATTTCTTATTCGATCTTCTAGTTTACATCTAAAGCCATATTGCTTTAGCTTTTAGATGAAATAGGTGCTAACTGATGCAATCAAAGGCTTCTTTCAAGTCAGTAAATATAGTCGTGTTTTTATCTTTTTATCTAAAAATCCGTTCTATGATGTTATATATGGCGCCAGTGGTGTGTTTACTTTCGATTCTCAGGGATGATGTTATAGAATTTTATAAATGCCACCATTTTTCTAAAGATTTTGGATAAGACAAACAAAAGTTCAATTGGACTGAAACTTGTAAGGTTGACCCTTGCACCACCGTTATTGGCTAGAACGAGTATTGCAATTTTAAGGCACGGTGGAAATTTACTTTTTTTAAAGAACCATTAATGACTAAAGTTAAGTTCTATAAATTTTTTGGGGTGACATTGTAATTAACTTTATGAAAATTTATCCTATACCGTAGAACGCTTATCACAACTTTGACAACGAGTAAGTTTGTTGGTGACAGGAAAGGGATGTGTCCATTCACAGTGATCGCTGATTAACATCAGGTATTTTTGTCACGATTTAATTTTTAACAGATGATAAAGAATAATTCAGAAGCTCTGGAGTGATATTCAGAATCTAGTGATCGACGCTTACTTGTATGCGTTATAATAAATAAGAAAATTAATAGCGATTCGAGCGAAACCCCGATTTTCAGATACGTACGTAGGAAAGCAAAATTTTACCAAAATTTTAAGGTATAATACCGCGTGTGCTTAAACAGGAGTTAACTAATACCGATAGGCCAACTCCTTTTTAAAAACTAACTTCTAAATTTGGTATAACAATGTCTGCGACAATATACTTTATTAACTGACTTTTACAATGGAAAATGAATTTATATATATAAGGTAAAATGCATGGTCAGCATCTCGTCTTCATTATGGGAAGGAACGGCGATGTAACTCCTCCACCCTCGGATTCAACTATATCGTCAGGGTAGTTGAATGGGCTGTAGGGTAATGTCATCGTTTTCTTTCCTACTTCTTCTTTTGGCACAGGATTTCTGGGTTATCTTCTTATAGATTAGGTAGCTGCAGCCAAGGAACAGCAGCAAGTAAACCATAAGTGTCCAAAGGGAAGGCTTGGTAGTAATTGGGATGGATTCCAGACGGGACTTGTTTTCGATTATTTGGTTTCTTACTTCTTGTAGACTATCGAGTTTTATGTCGTCTAGTTGGAGGCTTAAGTTTAATAATGGCATTAAACTCGGACTTGCTCCTAGATCAGGGAATAATATTGGCTGCAAACTGTTGTTGACAGTTCTTTTATCATTGATAATGATGAGATCATTAACAGACACTTGGCATCCTAGGGGAATATTGGCGATGTATGTCCCGAAAAGCTTCAGGTTTTCAGATTGTACAAAACATTCGAGTTTTGCGATTACTTCTTTAGGTAGGACAAACAACCATTGGTCAGAGGTGCATAAACGGTTGATTATCGGCTGACTGATGTACAGTTCGACGTGGTCGCAGGTAGTGGTGTCTTCTGTGGAGGACAGCAGGCTCACTGAGCAAGGGCTATCTTGGTGAATCTCCTTAAGGACTTCTTTGTCACACAAGTAGAGCTGAGGTGAGATTCTTCGACAGGGCAGGTCTCGATATGTATAGTGTGATTTATTTTTTATAAGAAATTTACTGCGCGGTAAAATAACCTTAAACCGACCCTGCGAGAAGATAGGTGCTGAGTATAAATGGAAAAGTTCAAAGTTTTCATTTATTGTTATTGGAATGTATAATAAATATGTAATTTTATTGTTAGCAATAAAGCATTCAATATTTACAAGTTTTTCTAGTAAGAAAATATTTTCTTGTTCTATTTTCATAGGTAATTTTTTCGAGCCTACACGCTTTTCCAATAACTTAAGTTCATTATACAGTTCTTCTGTTTTTATGATGCTTGGATGCATCGTTTTAAGTTTACAAAAAGTTATGGAATTTTCTATATCTTGTAGCATAGAATCGATAAATTGATAAATGCTTGTTATTTGACGTAAGGTGTCTTGAATGTAATATACATTTTCCTTATAAGTAGTTTTTTGCACTATAAGAGAGATTTGATTAATTTTTGATTCTAATAATTTTTCGTGTTTGCCAACTTGTTGTATCGTTTCGTTGAATCTAGTAATAACATTTAATGATATTGAGTTTTGATTAGAAATACTGCCTAATAGCTTATTTTGGTTTGTTTGTAGTTCATTAATGATATGGTCATAACGTTCGCCATCAGAGGCATCTAAATTGCCACTGACTGCCTTAAAAACTGACCCTAGAATGTTAATTAAGCCTCGTTTAGTTCTTTGGGGATGTGGAATTATTTCTTTAACTTTATTTTCAACCCTATCCTGGGTTAATTTTAAAAGTTTTAAATAATTGCCAGAGTCCGATCGATATTCTGAATGCGAATCTAATAGTGTTATGATATTTTGGGATTTATTATACAACTTATTTAGCTCTATGATTATTGGATTAAGGTCGTAATAATGAATAAGCGTATAACTGTAGTCATGAATTTTGGCGTTTCCTAATTTTATTGGTAATAATCCGGGGTTGTCGTCCAATTTTTTCAGAGAAATCTGATCACGATTTGCCTCGGATGTGACGAGATTGACGCTGCCAAGGGCGATGGCAAAGCTGAAATATAATACTTAAGTTATCGTATTTACCTATTATGTAGATGCTAAATAAAATTAACGCTAAGCTATGGTTACGTGGAAATAAAACCTATACTAAATTAGTCGAAACTATACTTGTTTCTTAGAGGTCTTTTTAGATTATCCATGTGTATTTTCCCGTGAGCGTTCGTTCTCACGGTTTTACGTTTTTTGTTGACAGAGACGATTTTTACTGGTTTTGAGAATTTTTCAGCGAGTTTCTGTCGAGTATGTTTTTTCACATAGACGTCTTGTCCGGTTTCGAATAAATCTGGAGTGTCACGTTTCTGGTCGATATTAATTTTACCTATTAGCTTTTCTTTATTTTGGATAAGTTTTTCATTTATTTTTGAATAAAGGACTTTTGACTTGCTTTTATGATCGTTTATATAGTCTGACAATATAAGTTGTTCTAAATTCAAATCAAATGGGTCATCGGAAGTTATATGACCGTTAATAACATCTATTGGCTTCATTTTCGTTGTTGAATGAATAGAGTGGTTATAAGCCATAATAGCGTAAGTTATTTTTTTGCTGATTGGGCATTTATTAAAGTTCTGAGCATTTAAGAGTTTAACATGTTCAGCAATAGTAGAATGGAGGCATTCTATTGCTCCATTAGATTGTGGGTGGTTGGGAGATACAAAATGAATCTTTATTTTATGCAGTTGAAGAAGTTCGGTAATTACAGCATTTTTAAATTCAGTGCCATTATCAAGTATAATTAATTTGGGAATACCATGGTGAGAAAAGAAAGATAGAAGGTTGTCTGCAATTTCTGTTGCAGCAAGGGACTTAAGAACGTAAGCTTGGGCGTACTTTGAAAAACTGTCTAAAATTGTTAGGAATTTCGATTGTTCTAAGGTATATGTATCAAGATGTATTATTTCAAAGGGCTTTGTAGCGGTTGGAGTAACGTTCATTTCTATATTAACCGGGTGTCGATCATACTTTGTTCTTATACATATTTCGCATTGATTAATATACGTTTGAATTGAATCCTTCAAATTCGGCCAATAGTATATTTCTTTTATTTTTCCTTCGGTTTCATCGATGCCTCTATGATTGCTTTTACTTTCATGATAATTCTGTATAATTTCGAGAATATCGTTTTTATTTGTTATATCGATTAATTTTTTAAGACATCGTTTGAACTGTAAGGAAGGCCATCTGAAGTACTTCCTCACTACTTGGCAAAATGGTTCATAAACATCTTGATTTTCGAAATACAAGTAATACAGTTTTCCCGGTATTACATTTTCTTTGATAAAATTTAAAATATCCGTTTCGAATTCGTGTTGACTTAACTGAACAGTTATTCGGCGTTTCTTTCCGAATAATATGGTTGTTTTAGGCTTTGCAGGCGAATGCAAAACTTGTGAAATAATAATTTGATTGGCTCCGTAATTAACAGGTGTGTCCAGAATAGGAATTCCGACTATAGGATTCTGGTCATTATTAGAGTGTACAGTGTTGCCGTCTTCGTCGTCTATATTGGGGATATCTTGTTGCTCTTCGTCGGGATGAACTAGTATAGACATTTGGTCTATATTATCGTCTTGCACATGAGCGTCCGGTTGTCGTGACGTCGATGGTTCATTGTTCTCGTTTTCTTGTGCTAACTGATTGTTAAAATCTTCGATGTATTTTTTTAGTGAAAATCCCTGATCTTCCTTAACGTGCAATTCAATGCGCGATAGCGCGTCGGCGTTAGTATTGGCTTTTCCTTTTTTATATATCACTGAATAGTCATATTCTTCAAGCTTGATACGCCAACGCATAAGCTTTGAACTTGGGTCTTTTAAATTAAACAACCACTGTAGGGGTTTGTGATCCGTGATAATTTTAAATTTCCGGCCATAAAGGTAGGGCCTAAAATATTTAGTTGCCCATACCAAGCATAAACATTCCTTCTCGATGGTTGAATAATTTCGCTCGGAATCATTCAACGTTCGGGAAGCAAATGCCACAGGAAGGTCTTTTCCTATTGGACCTTGGCTTAATATGGCTCCTAGTGCCACATTGCTTGCATCTGTTGTTAAATTGAATTCCTTTGAGAAATCAGGGTATTGCAAAATAGGCTCGTTTATGAGCAAATTTTTACAACTTTCGAAGCAATCAACAAATTCCTGATTGTGCTCGATTTTTGCTCCCTTTTTTAAGCACGTTGTGAGAGGTTTTGTTATCTTGGCAAAGTTGTGAATGAATCTCCTGTAATATCCCAGTAGCCCGAGGAATCCTTTAATTTGTTTTGTTGTTTTAGGAATGGGATACTCTTTGATCGCTAATATTTTATCGGGATTTGGTTTGACTCCCTCTGGGGTCACGATATGTCCTAGGTAAGCTACCTCGTGTCTTAAAAATTCGCTCTTATCCAGTTGTATCTTAAAATTAGAGTCTCTCAGTCGTTTCAACACTTGTTTTAAGTTCTCTACATGTTCTTGTAATGATGTTGTAAAAACGATTATATCGTCGAGATACACTAGGCATTTCTCGTTCTGTATACCTTTCAAAATCGACTCCATAATTCGTTGGAAAGTTGCCGGCGCATTTTTCAGCCCAAAGGGCATGCGCAAATATTCATAGTGCCCGTTCTCTGTATTGAACGCTGTTTTCGGAACATCTTCCGCATTCATTTCTATCTGGTGGAATCCAGAGGCCAAATCCAATGTGGTGAAGTATTGGCACTTACCCAATTTGTCAAGTAGATCGGTGATATTTGGTAGTGGAAACTTGTCATCTATGGTCTTCTCATTTAGCTTCCTGTAGTCCACTACAACTCTCCACTTTTGTTGGCCTGATGCATCCATCTTTTTTGGTACAACCCAGATAGGGCTTGACCATGGGCTATTTGATGGTCTAATTATGTTTTGGTTAAGCATCTTCTTAATCTGGGCTTCTACTTCTTTTTTATGGATGAATGGATACCTATAAGTTTTTGTGTACACAGGTATCTCATCTGTGGTTCGGATATGATGTTTCATCTTTGTAGTAAATGTTAAAGGAGTATCCTCTTGATAGAAAACGTCTGCAAATTCCTTACATAGGCCTAAAATTCTTCTTCGTTCCTCTCAATTTAAGTGGTCCAAACGAATTTTGGATAAGTCTAGGTGAGATGGAGATGAATCACCAAAGTGATTGAGATCAATGTTTTGGAGTTGCTTCCGATTAAATCTCTCAGTCACAAGTGGCTCTGAGAAGTCTAGAGTAATAGTATTACAAGAATTATTTAAAATTGTTGTAATTGCATGTCCATTTTTTGCAACGCTTAAGCATTCAGGTATCTCGCAGTTATTAATTTTTTGATGCGGAATAACTTTTTCTCCATTTTCGATAGACGTTTTTACTTTTATGACTTGAATTTTGGAAGCAGCTATCGATGCGCTGTGTCTATGAGCCGATTTTTGGAAAACTGTGCTGACGACAAATGGGTCCTCGCGTATAGAATTTGGGAAGAATTTCTTTACCAAATTTGGGTTTAGAAATGATTTAGTTGAACCGAAATTGATTAGCAGCTTTATGTCGTGTTCTGGAAAAGTAATATATGACAATTCACTAGAGTGTGTCGTGTTTAATGAAATAACTAAGTCAGGTTGTCGTACGGGGTTGCTAATGGAAAATTTACATCTTCTCCAATTGGATCCGTTGATTCATCACCTTGGATTTGCAAAGATGAAAAGTCGGTTTCATATGGTTCATTGACAATGTTCGACTGATAGATAGGGTAATTGGGAGAAAGGTCTTCGATAATTTTTTCCTGTTCATTACCTGGTTCATGCGAGTAATATTGATAATGTTGATCATAATTTGGGCTGTTTTGCATTTCAGCATTATATAATTCTTTGAATGCAAATTTTGGTTGACCCTGAAATGTTGGCGGTGGATATCTAGGCATGTTTTGAGGTTGCCTTGGTCCATGACCAGAAGTACAAACGCTCATTGGTTGTGGTTTTGGGAAATTTTTATGTTGGTTAGGCCTAAAAACGTTTGTTTGATTAGGTCTTCCGAATACTGCAGAATTTGTGGGAAATTTTCGTGGGGTGTTATTGAAATTCGGCCTTATGTTTATCGGCTGTGATGGAAATCTTGAGTAATTGGGCCTTGTTGCAAATAAGTTATTTGGTGTATGGGAATTAAAATTAGAAAAACTGGGGTTTGGTTGGTAAGGTGGAGAATAATGAAAGTTTCTAGAATTAGTTTGTTGGGGCTGTCTAAAATTATTTTTAGGGTGCTGAGTTATTGGTTTTGTCAAATTCTGAAAATAATGGGTGTTATTTTCATGAATTACAAATTGCAAAGCTTCCGTTAAGGTACTAGGGCGCATGCATCGTATGGTTGTGCCTAAAGGTTCTTTCAACCCGGAAAGAAACGTTTTTAAAGCAAGTTCGTTATATAAAGCTTTCTTTAAAATTTTTCCTTCTTGCGTATTTTCATGAACGTCAATATACGAACAAAGTAAATTTAAAATTTGGAGAACCCGGTCGTAAAATTGACTGGGTTGTTCATTTGGATGCTGCCTTAACATAACTAGATCCCTATTCAAACACGATTCATCTCTTTGATCTGCAAAGTTTCGTCTGAGTGTATTTTTTAAATCATCCCATGTAGCGACATTTTGTATGTTTACTACAATTTTTGCTGTGCCACTTAGTTTACCAATTAAGCTATTTAGCAAGTAAGTATTTTGAAAATCACCTGGATTATTAATATTATAAAAATTATTAATTAACGATTCACAAATTGATAAATAACGGTTTAAATCATTAGGATTCCCGTCAAATTCGGGTACGCATTTTAGGTATTCAGGCCTAAAAGCCATTTCAGGATTTTCTGGAATATCAGCTAAGATTAAGTTTCTATTATTTGATGTGCTCTGAGTAGCAGAAGATGAACTTAAATTATTACTAGAAGCTCTTGAGATTGATTCTTGAACTATTTTATTTAAAACGAGTTGAGATATACTTTGATTATTTTCTAAAGTTTCAGAATTATTTGAGACAGAGTCAGTTGAAGGTGTTAGGGATAGATTATTTAATACGTCAATAATATCCCCTAAATCTGACATTAAGGTTTGAAAAAATCACACTTACATAAAAACAAAGGAGACGTTGGCCATATCCCACTATAAGGAAAGCTATTTGGAAGGCAATGTGGTCCTCTCCGAATTTGCTAGTCTTTGCAAAATCACCCGATGCTGTGGTAATTTCCCAGTGAATTCCAATTATATTTCAGCGATTGAATACTTGAAGAAACACTTATAGTTCGCTAAGGTTCACTACCCGAAGAATTCAATATTCACTCGAATTAGTCCTCAGGTTAATCGAACCCGCCACGAACCGTTCGATCGTCAATTAATCGTAAACGAAAAGCCCTTCTGCGATAGATTGAGTTTTGACGATCCTACCGACTGCGCCAGTTAACTAATACCGATAGGCCAACTCCTTTTTAAAAACTAACTTCTAAATTTGGTATAACAATGTCTGCGACAATATACTTTATTAACTGACTTTTACAATGGAAAATGAATTTATATATATATAAGGTAAAATGCATGGTCAGCATCTCGTCTTCATTATGGGAAGGAACGGCGATGTAACTCATGTCATACATTCCTGAAATCCTGTTTTCCTTTCTGGTTTCAAAATTTATCCAAAGGAAGAGTGTATTATTTTTTGAAACAAGGAAGAACATAAACGAACTATTTCCTATAAGAACCATCCAAATTTTTGAAAATCATATAAGAAACACCCGATTTAAAAAAAAATCAGATAATTTTTGAACACGAATGGTATTCGTCAAAAAATTTACAGAATTAAAAAGCCAAAACATTTATTTTTCATCCCTTTTTTTATTTTTTATAGATATTAGTGCAATAATTATTGTAAGTTATATTTACTAAAGTCAATAATGTTTTTTTTCATCGATTGAAGTACTTGAATTCGATGCTGAAAAAGATTTAGTTTGTGACCTTTTCCTGCTGTATGCACTAATTTTTTCTATAATTATTTCTTGGAGTTCTGGGCCCATTTGAAGGTAGTTTGTATTTGATTTCTTACTGGCATGATCTGTAGTACCTGCTTTGCAATATCCCTTCTTGATCTAGACCTAAGTCGGTAGTTAAAAATGTTCATTTTTTATCCTTTAGTCCCACTTCTTTTATTTGACAATATGTTACTATTTGATTATGTCCAATAGAGCCATTTTATGCCATCAAATTCTTATTTTCCGAAACGATAAAAATAAACGATCAGTTTCAATTCTCTCTCATCTTGATTTTAGCCAGGAAAATTTACTGAACATGTAGCATGCATATGCTTTTAACTAGAGTTTAACATGGATCGACACAAAGTTGTTAAACTAAGTGTTCAAGCTTTCTTCAAAGTGTCTAAATACTATTATATTAACAAAAATAAAGTTTTAAGTGATAAAATGGTTTCTTATATTTTAATTGCTTTTTATTAGGAACTGCGATGTAAAATGTATTTCCAATTTCGAATACCTCTTGTCAATTAATATAAAACAAGCAAAGCAAATTTTGAACATATATTTTAAATCTCCGATTTGTTTTTGATAAGTTTTTAGTTATTTCTATATAAGTATTGAAATATATATATATATACTGAATAAACAATTGTAGAAACGATGTTGCTTGCAAAAATAATTGCATCAAACGCTCTATGGTGTAAACTTTGTGTTCAGCCAGATAAAGGAAGAGACTTTTATATTTCCCACTAATAAATAACATGCGGCGAACTCTGACTAGGGAATAAACTATAAAATGTTCCAGGAATATTAGCTTTTATTACAAATAGGAAATGTGGTCAATTACATTACGATATGCTTGATATGCGAATTGGGAATTTAGAGGAAAAATGTTTGGTTTATTTGTTAATATAAATTTCTACATTTAGAATAAAATTATAATAAACTGTGGCACCAGCTACTTTGTAAAAGGAGCTTTATAAATAATATATTTAAGTAAACAACTGGTCATATTGATCATATAAGCCATTTTTATGAAAGCAGACGTGTCTCTACCTCAATTTCGCTCTTATCATTCAGTTGCATCAAAATGTTAAATATATTTTCCTATATATCCAAAGAGTAGCACTGAGGTAGGTCGGGTTATATTTGAACTTGATACAGAGGAAAGCAACCAAATTTGTAGTTGAGATATGATGGGATCTGAACAAAATTTACCTAATGTGAAGCTGCAAGTATGGAAATAGCTAAAGTAGCAATTAATGTTTAATAAAAAGGAAATTTGAAAAGGCAGTCTACAAAAAATGTAAATAGGTAGCAATAATAAATCACAGACTATTAAAACAGGTAGAAATGGGCGAGACCTTTTTCATACGTAAGAGCCCAAGATTAATGAAGCAGTATTTTTAGTTACTCAATAGAAGATATTCATTACCTTTCCCGGCATGGTCGATGGCTTCTTTCGATCCTTGATGAGACTTATCAATCAGATGCTGTCATATGGAAAATTGGAGATAGCGTGTTGTAGATTGGAATTTGTAAAATTTTGTTGGACCAAATTTTTTACAATACTAATTATCATTTTACCATTATCCGATCGTACGATGACAAGTTTTTGATTTATACCATAGTTTAGAAGCTTGCATAAAAGTCGCACGTTGAAGATTGAAAAATATTTACTTATTCGGGCTAAATGCTGACTATTATGCAAATGTTTACGATAAGGCGCTCCATTTGTTTGATGCTACTTCGTAATGGAAAAGAGATTCTATTCTACCATTTACATTACACAAGTATTTTATTCATTGATAGATATAAGCTTGGTGCCACCATATGCAAGCAGGCTATATATTCATAACGATTTTCGTAAAATGCAATGGCTCGTATGCCTCATCTTCTTGATTAATGGCTAAATGAAAAGATTTAAAGGAAAAACCAATTTTATTCACAAACTGATTTAAATTTATAGTCCAACATTTTATTAAAAACGTTCTTAGTTTAGTGAGACAAGACAAGTTATGATGCGTCCGGTTGTTTTACTTCAAAAGCCATATTATTTCAGCTTTTAAATGAAGCAGATGATAATTGACTCAATCATAGGCATTCAAGTTAAGAAATACAGGCCCTAACAATATTTATCTCCTTCACTAAAAATCTTTTCTATTATGTTATACATGCCGTCGGTGGTGTGCTTGCCTTTTTGGAATCCAAATTGATTCCAGTGGATGAAGCTATGTGGGTTAATAAATGGCACCATAGGATTTTTCAAAAGCTTCTCCAATACTTTAGATAAGACAGGCAAAAGTTCAATTGGTCTGAAATTTGTGGGGTAGTGACTTTCACACCAACCTTATTAATTCGAACCATTGTTTGAATTTTAAGGCATGGTGGAACTTCACCAGTTTTTAAAGAGACATTAAGGTCAATTTAACCAATGCTGTAAACAGGAAATGGATTTGTCAATTAGGGGTATCATCGTGTATGACTGATCGATATCAGGCTTTAATTCACGATTTTATTTGCAACAGATGGGAACCTAGCAGCTCCGCTACGGTATCCGAACCCTCATCATGGACACTGTCTGCTTATTAATGACTAAAAATAAAGTGACCTCTGTTACCGATTGGGCTAAAACCGTGGTTTTTTAAAACATACTTTGGAATTTAAAATGGTACCATCTTTTATTGTGATTAAAAATTTCCGAAAATTCTGAAAAATATATATCGTGGGTTTGTTTTTATTAATGAGGAAAATGAAGGAATCCTTTTTCTTGTAGGAAAC